>JAHBCN010010394.1:0-32145 GCA_019359885.1 Listronotus oregonensis | reverse complement strand
TGTGTCTTCCAGTTTCCGAGATCCCCATGCATACTTGAATCTGTGGCACCCTGTACTTAGTACCCTAGAATGGGAGTTTAACGTAGTGACTAAGTTATCTAAGCAATTAACTGAGGCAGCTCAGAGAGCTTTAGAAGTATACAGAAGATTTATTGGATTTGAATTATCAGAAAGGTCGGTTTTATCACAAGGTTGGTACTGTCTGCAAAGGTTTCGGCTGCTGTGCCGTGGAGGTTGTTTTTTATCCTTTTTAGAAATTATTTCAATGGCAAGAACAAAAATTGAAAGGTACACTAAGAAATGAAATAATCAACTGTTGTTAAAAGAGAACCAAAGAACTTAAAGTAAAACTTTCTAGATCGAAATAGGAATTTAAATTTAAAGCCAAAAAATGTAAATCCTACCTTTCGAGGCTAGCAATCCTAGCACAAAGCATATCACTGCAAATATAAGCACATACATCCCTATAGGTAAGAAAGAATAAAAAAGTTTGTATACTGGAAAAGGGAGGTGATTGATAGAAATGTTGAAAATGATCTAAGTTTTAATTGACAAAACTATGTAGGGTTAAGGTGATTAAAGGTTTAGTTCGGATTAAAGTTAAGCAAATGCTTATAAATAATGTTTCAATTATAGACGGTGTACACCCAGAGGTGGTATTTACCTCCGAAATATTTTATTTTTTGGTGTCCCGTTAGCGTAATTACATACTATACTATTACTTAGAGCAACGGCGACAGAGGTTGCTCTGAATCGCAGTATAGGTTGTAGTGACCATCAATACGCGCAAATTTTCGCTTCATAATATACTACGGCCCAGAGCGGCGGTTAAAAATGTTATGTAAAATGCTATATATGCATGTTTTAATAGTGTAAAAATGTGTTGAATTATTATGAAGTCTTAATAATATTATTATTTATTGTTTTTTAAAACCTTTTTATAGTACCCTATCTATCACGTCCATCGTTATCATAACTAAAATAAAAATCAAACGCAAAAAACATTGTGGTCAATAAAATATCTGAATGTTAATACTTAGTTACCTCAGAAAGTGATGATAAATTACTTTATACGGTAGATAAGGATATCGGAATATGTAATTGTATTGCTGCAAAAGAAGGGCGCTTCTGTAAGCATATGTGTGCCATAGAGGAGAATTTTAATCTTCAGACTATAATATGCAGTCCTCTATTATCCGCTAATGATAAAAAAAATTGGGCCAAATTAGCGATGGGGGATAATATTGATTAAATGTTTTTTGATGACATGATGGTTCCGTCTATTAATGAGGGCACCAAAGAACTATCTAACTGTGAAGCACCTAGTGATGGTTTTTTCTCAAGAAATGGCATATGTTAGCGATTCAACTACTTCTTCTCTTGCAGTAGCTAAAAACCTTACAACTAAAAAAAATGAAGCCGTAGAAGCACTTAGCCAAAATGTTTCAAATATTATTGAAATGGTTAAAAATAACATATCACCAGACTCAACAAACATTATCGTTCGACTAAATAAATGTCTTGAAGAAATTAAACTCCTACAGAACGATTACATGCATTTGCTAATATAAAAAATATTCGGCGTGGAAAAAAAATTAACCTTCACGTCTGGTTCCAAAAGGATTCAGGCTGGAAGGCCCGCCAAAAATGAAAATCTTAATAGAAAACGCAAAGCCTCAAGATCCTTAAGTGAAGCAGTCCTTGTTAATAGATGTAGTGCTAAATCTCACTAATGTATAGGTATTTTATTTTATTCTATTTTATCTTCATAATTTTATTTTACATCAACTATACCCGTTTTTTAAGGTTAATGTTGTTTTATTTATATGAGTTATTTTCATCACGTATTTAAAAAAGATGTATTTTTTTATAATAATTAAAAAAATTAAAAACTAAATAGCCTGGTTTGATTCCACTTTAATTTTAAGAATTAAAAATCACAACTGTGATACAACCTACATTTGAGAACTCTGACAATACTTCCCACTACGTACCTCTGAAATAACTCCCCCGTGATGTAGTACTTATCTGTCAAAACGTTATTATCCTTATGATTTTTGTTGTTATAAAGTTATAAGGGAGTAAGGTTAAAGCAGGTAATGTATCAATACAATAATTTATAATAGTTCAGGACATTAAACAAAACAAATCTGTCTGAGGATTTTATGCAGGCAATAAAAACCCCATTTAAATACATTTGTAAGTACCCATCCAAAGAGTTTCAACACATTTTCATAGTAATACAACTTGCTTTACAGCATTTTATATAATATTTTTAAACGCCGCTCTGGGCTGTAGTATATTATGAAGTTAAAATTCGCGCGTGTTTGTCACTACAATCTATACTGCGACTCAGAGCAACCTCTATCGCCGGTGCTCTGAGTAATAGTACAGTATGTAATTACGCGTCCCGTTACCATTTTAATATTTATACTTAGAAAAGAAGAAAAGAAAAAGAGAAACAAAAGGGGAAAAACAAAAAAAAACCTAAAACTTCTGTTAATACTTTTATTGGGCATGTGTGGTATTACCACCTTAGGCAAGGGAAAGCTCCTACCACCAACTAAGTTCATTATACCAATATTTGTACTTAAAAGTATCGAACACAAATTATATCTAGACGCCATGCTTAGTTCCGGTTTGACGTATGATGTGTGTATATTACGCGAAATGTTCGACCGTGTTGTCCCCCTATCAAAACTTGGTTAACGTTCCACCTAAGGGTATGAGATTTAATATTAAAATTCACATAAGGATTCTAATAACCTGTAAAAAAACTGAGAACGTTATGTCAAGTAGTTTCTGAGATATTTAATTTTAAAAATTGCCCATTTTATTACTAGCTAAGTAACTGACTGGGGCACTTTCCAAAGAAGTAGAAAGTTGAAATTTGATATATAAGTAGGCTTTGGGACACAAGTAAAGAAAAAAATCTAAAAACTGCACATTTTTACTCGAAACGCCCTTAAACAAGGGCGATAATTTCGTATATTTAGGGAATACTTTAGAAGTTTGATATCTGATTGAACTTGAGTTTCTGAATTTATGAATCCTTTAGAATTTAAGATGCAGGCAGGTTGTCATTTCATTCATGGAACTCAAAAAAAAAGAAGAATAATACCAAAAACATTTATGTAAAATAGAGTACAGTACTGAAGAGGGTCATATTTGTTTCTCTTGAAATTCATAATAGCCTTCTTGTGTATTTTTCCCGTTAGCATTTTGAGGAGGACAATCCATCTTAAAATGAAAAAAAAAAACGCTAGTTTGATATAGGTTTTTTTTTTCAAAAATATTATATATTAGGTATATTTTAAATACAATAGCTTAAACTATGTGTCTTTGAGTACATAAAAAATTTTTTTATAATTTTTAAAAATCAAAATGGCCATGATGAAAGAAAAAGCAAAAAATCGATAATTTCGCAAAAAATCGAGTTATAAACATTAATAAACAATTTATTTATAATTTTACAAACATGTAGGTTAAATCAAAAACTAATACTCTTCTGTAGATGTGTAAAAAAGTTCCTATGCAAAAATCTCGGCCTTTTTAAGTACTGGGATCTAAAAGATCCCAGAGTTGTTGGTCTAATTGTAGATTTCAGTAATTTAAAGAGCCGAGATTTATTAATACGAACCTGCCCCTTATTTTACTCAAGTAATTTTGACATGATTATAGTTTTTATTAAGGGTTTGGATATTTTTTCAATAAATCTCACTGAAATTTGTTTTTGTGCAAAACAATTTCTAAACACTGAGTAATTACTAAACAATACCTTGTGTTTAAAAGAGATTTTGCATTTAAATCATCTACTTAATAAATATTTTCCCAATTTAAACCCGATTTACTTTTGTAGATCCTGCGGAAATTTTAGCACAATCCGTAACAAAGTTTGGGTAAATCTTTTCGGGCAAAGTAACTTTTCTTGTTGAAGAAAATACGGTAGGAAAAACAAACAAAAAGATTAAGTTAATAAAGCGGAAAAGTTGTTCGTAAAAAAGGTTGCGAACATAAACAAATCTACATATAAAGTTGGTAAACAGACGTCAGTATAAAGGGGTCAACAAGATCACAAGTTCAACAAGATTTATAGAAATTTACTACTTTCAGTTAACTTATACCAAGTAAAAACAGGTTAGCACCTAGGATTTATATTCTTAATTAAAAAATATGCAAAAGCATTTTTTTAGGCTGTTTTTGGACCGCTCCAATTAAAAGTTTACTAATTTTTGCTCGCATTTGTGGTTTAATATTTTAAAAGTTTTTTTTTTAATGAAAATGTTCTATTTTAACACACAATATGCTTAAAGAGCTGGTTATATTAATTAGATTCGTTAGCTTAGTTACTTTAAGAAGGGGTGAATTGTGGGCTTACGTAAGGCAGAGTATATTGGGAGAATTATGTAGCATTTTGAGATATCATCAGATATGCCGAAATAATATTGGATACACCGATGATACACTAATTATCACTTAAAACGAAGGAGATTTTCAAAATCTAATAAATAAGATAACCGACACTTGTAGGTATATAATTTGGCTTAAAACTTTATGCTAAGAAAACAAAATACAGGGTGTCCTAAAAAAATCCCCACCATTTGGTGGTAGGTTCTACGACTAAAAATAAGACAAAAATCACTTATGTTAAAATTTTAAAAAATATTTTTTTATGAAATTAAGGCCATCTTAAATAATAAAACAAAGCAATTTTTAAAAATCCAATCAAACATACAAATTTAAATCTTTTATTACGTAGACACATTCATAATAAAACAAAATATTTAAAAATTTACATTGGGAAAAAAGGAAATAAATATATCGGGTGAAAAACTTAGCCACCTAAGATTCGCGGTGGCATTGCCATATTTGCCCCGAATTGTAAAGAATTGCAAGACATGCTTATGGAGTTACACTTAAAAGCAAAAAAGATTGGATAAGAAATAAACCTCGCAAAAACCAAATTCATGACAAATTAACGGACAAACATAGAACAGATAAGCTTACAGGGACAACAAGTAGAGAGAGTTGATTCGTATATTTACCTAGGTCAGGAAATAATACTGGAAAAAACAACCAAGAACTTGAAATTGACCGTAAAATACGCCTAGGATGGGCAGCGTATGGTAGATTTTGACACGTTTTTAACTACAATTTTCCTCTGAAACTAGAATTTATATGAAATGCGTCCTCCCAGTAACAACTTATGGTAGCGAAACATGGGTCTTAACAAAGAAAATACTTAATAAGTAAAAGGTGCACCAAAGAGCCATGGAGCGGAAAATTCTAGAAATAACACTTAAAGATCATAAAACCAAGGAGTTGATAAGACATAGAACTAGGATAGAGGATGTAACGAGACGAGTAGGTGCTCTAAAATGGAACTGGGCTGGACACGTTGCCCGGAATACGGACAACTGGAGCGGAAAACTGACGAGATGGAGACCATGGGGGGAGAAAAGAGGCATCGGCAGACCACAGCAAAGATGATATGATGACATTAAACTGACAGCCAGACTAATTAGGTATCAGTTGGCATAAAATGGCTAAGAAGAAGAAGAAGATGATGATGGTAGTGGATACACTCACATGTTCTTTTATATCTTAAGACCATCACATCCAGACTATGGTAGCACTTAGAAATGAGATAGAGGTAGGGTGAAATCAGAGTATATAGACCACGTCATCAGGTCAAGGCCCGGATGTGTATATGCTTGTATAAGGAGTATAAATGTTTATATTACTGTATCACTCTAGAAAATATGATTTATTGTCATTTAAACATTGCTACATTTTAATAGAATTTAGTATCCTAACGAAAACTTATCATTATTAGCACCTGTAAGGAAAAGATTGATAAGTCAAAAAAAGTAAAAATTGATTTATTGTAAATTAAACAGTATTTAAAGTAATTTTTATTTTCTTTTAAAACATTTTTTAATTCTAAAAACTTTTTTAATTAAAAAGCCTTAGTTTTGATAAAATGTTTAAAGGAAAATTTAAACTATTTTTTTATTTGTGTTTAATTTTTATTAACCAAATTTTTACATTTTTTTATTTATACGTCTTTAACCATTAGGCGAAAATTATTATTTTTTAATATTATTTAATTATCCAATAATATTTAATTTTTGGGATAAAATAAAATAAGGTATTTTGTATAAAAAATCTTTTTATTTCGTTCGAGTTCAATTTTTGTCTGTAAAAGCTTTTTTATAGTTTCTGCCTGTATGAAAAGATTACTTTTCAGAAAGGATATAAAATACTTTTTTTCCAGTTTATTTATCTGCTACCATCAAAAAGAATTACTTGCCATTAGAAATATCTGATGAATTATTGGAAAAAGGTGGATTTACATTACTTTCTGAGGTAAAGATTTATGTAAAGTCTATTCAATGGGACAGGCTTTTAGTCATAAAGTATATTATATTCGTGAATATACGATATATATTTTATATAGGGTAAATTATCGGGGCGCAGGCAAAATCTTTCAAGTTCTTTTAAAGAAAATTATTTTAAAATTTTTAAGGCAACAATATTAAATAAAAGAAAGGTGGCTATACAAAATTTTAGATTATACCAATTTTTTTGCTATAAGTGATACACTTAAGCACTTTATTTTTATTTAATTTTAATTCAGTAAAATATTAACCTATTTTTTTGGGGTTGTAATTTCGTAAGTAAATACGAAATATACAGGGTGTCCCAAAATATATGGGAAATCTCTTGAAATCCAATAGAAAACCTAAAAATATTATAACAAGTTCCCATAATTTCTTTTCCTATGACCCTCCCCTACGGAGATACAGGTACATAACGGACGCCTCTGGAAATCGTTTTTGTTTTAATACTATTCGTAATTTAACATTTTTTTAATATAATGGTTATTAGATGAGTCTTTTTAAAATGAACCCATTAAATCATATTTGGCTTATTTAGTTTGCTACGGACGGACTAACTCTGACACAATAATAGCAATATTTTTAACACCCTTTATGATAAAGGCTCAACAATATTATTTTTGGATAGCTTTAACCATAAACTAAAAAGTACTCTTGATTGACATCGACAAAATCAACGGTTACAGGGTGTTTTCTAATTGTACGACAGTATTTAGGAAAGCAATTTTTGGGTTCATTTTAAGAAGAAAACTTCATATGAATGTATGTCCTAAACCTCTTAACTTTTGAGATACAGGGTGGTAAAATTTTTAAAAATAAAACATTTATTACTAATATCTGTAATACCACTTTAGATATTTTAATGAAATTTGGCATAAGTGTACTACGTATCAAGAAGCATTTTTTAGTGTACAACATTGTTCTTTATTTCCACCAGTGGCGTTAGTCCAAAATTTGCCCAGCCTATTTTGGCAAATAAAAAAATGTGTTACACTAAAAAATGCTATTACAGATATTAATAATAAATGATTTATTTTTAAAAATTTTACCACCCTGTATCTCAAAAATTAAGACGTTTTGGACATACGTTTATATGAAGTTTTCTTCTTAAAATGGACCCAAAAATTGCCTTCTTAAATATTGACGTAATTGTAGAAAACACCCTGTATAATGTAAAAAAATTACCAAACATAATATTTTATTTCTCGTAAACAGTTGGTTTTATCGATGTCAATCAAGAATAATTTTTTTTAGTTTAAGGTTAAAGCTATCTTAAAAATAATATTGTTGAGCCTTTATCATACAGGGTGTTTAAAAAATTGCTATTATTGTGTCAGCGCTAGTCCGTCCCTGGCAAACTAAATAAGCCAAATATGATTTAATGGGTTCATTTTAAGAAGGCTTATCTAGTAAACACCTTATCAGAAAAAATATTAAATTACGCCTAGTATTTTAATAGTTATTAAAAAAAAACGATTTCCAGGGTCGTCCATTATGTACCTGTATTTCCGTAAGAAAGACTCGTAGAAAAAAAGTTTATGGAAACTTGTCATAATATTTTTAGGTTTTCTATTAAATTTCAAGAGATTGTCCATACATTCTGGGATACCCTGTATATTTACGGTATAAGTGCGAAAAATGAACTTTTACAGTATGGGTGAGGTGTTTACCGACGAGGCGACGAAGGAATAGAGTCTGGAATTTCAAAACGAATACTGTTAAGGTTTTTCGGACGAATAATGTAAAATATTTTATTTTATACTGAACTGTCGAAATTTATGTTTTAAAATAATAACGTATTTTTAACCTGTTTACAAACCCTTTTCAAAATAATTAATTGTCTGATTTGGAACATATTTTAGGATATTTGTTGTACTGGTGGCAAAATTGTCAGAGCTGACATCAAAATTAAATTTGAGGACAAGATTGCGTTGATATATCCAGAAAACGTAACTCTCCTGTTTTTATTTATATTATGGTAAAAATTTAAGACAGTTAAATATTGGTGTTAAATTCCAATTATTTTTGGTAAAATTGGCAAAATGGTAGAAATCTGATTTCTGATGAAATTTTGCAAAAATCTAATGATGCTACAGGGCAGCTAGTACAAAAAAAAATCGGCTGAACGGTATGAAAAATAGTTTTCGTCCTTTTATTATTGGAAATGTGAAAGTTTTACCGGACCAGTTCGGTAATTTTTTATAGGACTTAATACTGTAAAAGTTCATTTTTCGGACTAAAACCAACGAAAGGTTTTCCAATAAAAACGATATAATTTTGTAATGATGTAAAAACCATGGTAATAAAGTTATACCTGTCACTAGTTGTCGTTTATGTTCATGGCTAAATAGTCGCTCCAAGAAACTCTGGTTATTGTCCAAAAATTTTACGAAAATCGTCGTTTTTTTGTGAACACTTTTTGATTGATAAAGAAGATATGTGGTTACAGCAACGGCGCTACATGTCACACTGTTTATGAAACTGTCGCCATACCGCAAGCAAAGTTTGGTGAAAGGACAATTTCAAGAAATGCAACTATTGCCTGGCCACCAAAAAGCTGTGATTTGACTCCTTTAGATTACTTTTTGTGGGGTTATTTAAAATTTAAGGTTTATGCAAACAGGCCATAAATCCTTGATGCTTTAAGGGTCTTCGAAAATTGGATTCGTCGAATTTACTCGTGTACACGAAGCCGATGTGGACATTTAAACGACTTGCTATTCAAAACATAAATGTTATTCTTCAAGCTATATAAATTTCTATTTTATTTAATTTTAAAATAATATTGTTCTTATTGGAAAACCCTTTATATAAAAGTGCGTTATAAGTACAGTATGAAATAAAATTATTTTAATAAAGTTATTTGAATAACTTTGCTTTGAATCTTGCATAAAAGAAAAACTTTAGTGGGTAAATTTATTGTATACTACTGTATACTACAAAGATTTTTAAAATACTAATTTTACTCTACGAGATTTAAGTATTTTGTTTTAGACATTCATGCTTTTTTGATAATTCAAAACAGTGTTTAACATGCTGTATATTGCAATTTCTAGTCCGATCCTCTAACACCCTTTGGTGTGTGTTTTTCGTTATAAAGGGTTAAATGTAAATTTTTATTTCCTTCAAATCAGGTATTTTGTAATGATATACAAATTTAACCTAAAAAGAAAAGCACTTACCTGAAACCTTAAGCTCCTTTAATTTGATTTAAATTGAATCCACTAGCCTTCCGCTCCGTCGCACGTAACACTGTTTATCGATTGAAAGGACCAAAATAATATTTTATATCTTCCATGACACCACATTTTTATTAAGGACAATATTGTCATTTCGCAAATTTAAACATCGATTTAAAATATGTTGTTTCAGTTTATTAATTTTGCACTGGATTTAACACATTTTTTAGTTTAGTTAATAAACTATAATTGATTTTAGACGTGATATTGTACTCGTATTTTTTACTACACTGACAAAATATAGCATAAATTTAAGTCCAATTAGAAGTAATGAGAGTTTGTTTGGTCATTTTTTGTTGTATACATATGTTTAAATATTCGTGGTTTCAAATTGTTTATATTTTGGTGTAAAAGTAATTACGCTCCTTTCAAAATGTTTTAATAGTATTAAGATCAGTATGCTTACTGGTTGAGGATGTGTTTGGGGATCGAAACACAGTGAAGATCTTCAAAACAACCGAAAACAGACCGTGATACTTACACTATTTTTTGCACGCTAAAAATATTAAGTTGATCAGAAATATAAAAAAGACAAAAAACTTATTGTAAGGTATATTAAATACCATAATCAAATACCTAGTTGGTATATTGAGTCTCTATGAGTAAAAATTTATTATTTGTCATAAGTATTACATTTGTGACAGATTTGTCAACTTAACTCGTTTAATTTGCTTAAGATAAAACAGCAAAAAATGATGATTATGATTTGAGAATGCCTAAATGCAGGTGTTCTGCTATTATTCTGTAAAGTCCAAAAAAAGGTAAACCCAAATGAACCCAAAAAACCGGAAAAAACCAGATTTTAACAGAAATTTTCGGCCAGAATTTTTATTCCGTTTTGTATTTTGTTTTTTAAAATTTTATCAGATTTCTTAATTTCCTTTAAAATTTGGCCCAAAAAAATTTTTAAAATTAAACTTAATTAATGGGTTTTTTTTTTGGGAAAAAAATTAAAACTTTTTTTCAAACTTAAAAAAATTTTAGTTAAGGGTCCAAGTGAACTAACCTCAAAATTCTCCCTTCTTGAAACCAACAAATGGGAACATACACTGCTTAGGCACTTATATATTAAACAAATACACTAAAATTTACAATTATTTATTGTCTTTTTTAAGTAAAAATCGTCTCAAATGAATCCACTTTTCTGTACTTTGTAAGATGATATATGATGTAGAACTGGTTACCTGATTTATAATTAAGTTGTAAAAATATAAAAAACTGGATTTATATAAGGTGTTTTTTACTAAAAATAAGCAATTAACTTTTGTAAATTTTAGTTTATTCGTTTAATATATAAATGCTTAATCATTGTATTGACCATTTTGATAGTAATCAGTTTCAAGAAGAAGGATTTTTGGAAAAATGTCCATTATGGGGTTAGTTCACTTGAAGCCCTCATAACTCAAAAACCACAGGTTGCCGGAAAAAACCTGATTTTAGATTCGTGATCAGCGCCCCAAAAAAACTCCGTTTGCAAAAATTCATGAAAATTGGCTTGGTGTCCGTAAAGTAAAATTTTACCAAATTGATAAAGAGTAACACAACACAATTCACAGAGAGGTGAGGAAAAGACATACAAATATGTATTTTATACCAAATTACTCGTCGCAAAAAATTGAATTTGGCATTGCTTTTCGTTTTTTGCAAATTTTTAAAACTTACTCCCATTTATAGGTTGGAAAGGCGACAAATCTAAAGAATTGCGAAAATAGCAGCGGTATTAATTAAAAGTTATTCTCACTGCGATTTTTGTTTTAAATTGACCTTGAAAAAATAAAATAATACATCTCCATTCTTGAGAAGGTTGTAATCAATCCCATTGACTATGTGAGGGTGCAATCATCCTCTAAAATATATAAAATCATTTGCAACTTCAAAAGTTGATCAGATTTTTTAGGACATGTCTGATAAGAAATAAATGTATATGATAATGAACCATTCCTTTCTAGGAGTAAAACTACCCATATCAATACGAAAAATTAAATAAAATGCCAGCTTTTCAAAAAAAGTCTTACTTCGTAATTTTTTGATCCTAGTATATAAAGCAGGTGTACCTAGATTTTTCGAGCTCCTTTTAACCAAAACAACCCCTGCAAGGGGGTAAATTCATGCCTCAAAATAAGGAAAATTTATATTATATTTGAGATATCTTAAAAAATATAAATATTTTTTTACAATTTTAAACGTCGTATATGATTTTATACACTTTAGGGGATGAATTTACCCCCTTGCAGGGGTAGATTTGATTAGAAATGAACTAAAAAATCAAGAAGCCTGTTAAATACACTTGGTATGAAAAATATGAGGCCAAAATGCTTTTTGCATAAGCTTAAAATTTTATTTAATTTTCCTTATAATAGGGGTGTCTTTACTTTTAATCTTAGGGGTGGTTTATTATCAAAACTCACTATGAACGTTGGTTTTTATGTAAATATCATATTTAAGATATCCTAAAACATCTTATAATATTTTTTACAATTTAAAGTTGTATATAATTTTCTACATTTAAGGAGATGAATATACCCTGTGAAAGGTGAAAAAATAGGCAGTTTTTATGGTCAGTCTTTCTGATCGGTTAGTTATGACTTACCATCTAGAAGTCGGTAAGTATTCACGCGAGGTATATACCGTTCTCCGCCGAGCAAGAGAGAAAAGTATACACTAACTCGCACGCCAAGCGGCAAGGCTGTCTCTAGAAGGTATATGCTCAAAAGATCGAATTAAAATAACCCTTTTTTTATGGCACATGCAGCAGAGCACGATTTTAGCTCTAGAATCTGACGTTGCCAATTTGTGTTCTGAAATGATATATAAAAAATTCAGTTCAGCTGAATAAGCAGATCTAACCAAAACTTTTTTTTGAACTTATATTGTACTAGGCCTAAGATAGACAAGCACCCTGCACACCTCGACATGGTACATTGTATAGGTTTGGTAGGTCATTGATTTTGGTTAACATAATTATGATACTAGTATCACCTAGATACAGCGACTTAAATTATAGACATGACAAAATGCAATAAAAACGTTCTTTAATTTTTTTGAGTTATTACACTATTTAGGCAAAGAAGCAATACGTTTTAAAAGCAAATTAAAATAATTTAGAAGTATTTTAACTCTAAAAAATTATTCTTATAAAGAACATACCATATAAGTTGCTGCAGCCACTTATATGGTATGTTATTATGTATGGTAATATGTAAGGAGTTTTCTAATATTTATTTATATAAAACTAAAACAAATAGTCATGAACATGACCAGGAAAATGCTTTTTAAATGGTTTGGAGCCCTCTAAAAAGCAAATACTAAAGATGATTTTTGTCCAATCTTTTAAAAACCATAAAAATTTAAAAACAAATCATAAAAATTTATCTCATTTTATGGTTTGATTTTTGGTTACAAGTTGCGGTAATATTATTTATTATTCAAACAAAATTATATTTTTATATAAGAGATAATTAATTTTGTATAATAATTCAAAAAGCTTCCCCTAAATTTTCCCATAACTTTTAATTTGTTTTAAAATATTTGAGTGTTTATTTTTACCCATTTCTTTGTCAATTACAACATTGGGCTTTTACTCCAAATTAAATTTTATTAGAAAGTTCCCTCGCTTTAATTAAATTATTATATTTAAAAAAAAACTTATAAGCCGTCAGTAAGCTTTTATTAAAATAAATGTTTATAAATATTACTTAACCTAATTGGATCATAACACAAAAGGGGTAAAAAACTGTAAGTCACGGTTTAAGTTAATTTTAATTAAGTTAAAATGGTGACAAGTAATTTGCCACTACAAGCATCATGTAATTATAAAATTTAAAATAAAAGTAGAAAAGTTACAACCCGTTATGTTTTATACGAAAACAATATATATTTAGTGGGCGTTAAATGATAATTTAAAACACAAAATGAAACTATGTTGTAAAATATTACTTTGTGTAAACTTTTAATTATGTTAATGTATTTTAATCCCTTTAGCTGAACTTTTAAAAACCGGTAATTTTATAGAGGCGTAAGCGAATAAAAGTTTAGAAAAATAGCAGCAAAAAATTGAAAGCAAAATATATAACTTTCCGATACGTTCACCCAATTTAAAATGAGAATAAAGTTAATAAAAAGGACGTTTCTTAATTTTACGAAGTCACACTAAATAGTAAAGACCTATTTATAGCCCATATATTTTAATTACTGCGCTTAATTATAATAGACAATGAACACCTTATCACTTTAGAGAAATCGGACCATCAATAACAAAATTTGGTTTAATAATGTATTGTTTGTGAGTCAGTTTGGTGATGCAGTTAATTATTGGGATTTTAGTATATAATATAAAAAAAACGGTTAAATAAGCAATATTTTGCAGAATTTTGTTACTATTTTTAAAGGTATACACACCCAAAAAAACAAACAAGAACAAACATTTGTTCTTGTTCACCTTGCTTGTATGTGTTCTTTGTTTGTTGTTTGCGTTATTTTGTCAACATAGCGCAATCAAATATTTGTTCACTCTCGTTTGGCCAGTTGGAAAAGTTGTGGATGACGACGAACAAAATTTATTTCTCTGTACACACCGAAAATACAAACAAAAACAAACATTAGTTCTTGTTCACCTTCTGTGTATGTGTTTGTGGTTTATTTTCGCTTTTTCTGTCTACATAGAGCAATCAAATGTTTGTTACTACTCTTGTTCGACTAGTTGGAATAGTTATATATGACCATAAAAACAAAAATTCTCTTTGATGTACCGACGTCCACTGAAACATGTGCGAACAAGAACAAACAAACCTTTGTTCGTCGTTTTAACTGTCTACACTAAAGAAAAATGTTTGTTCGCTGATGTTTGTTCCCGTTTGCTTTTTCGGTGTGTACATACCTTTTGATGTACCTACGTCTACTCGAACATGTATGAACAAACACAAACAAATGTTGTTCGCGTTTTTACCGTCTACACTAAAGAAAAACGTTTGTTCGCTGATGTTTGTTCTTGTATGTTTTTTTGGTGTGTACATACCTTAAGACGCCAGCTGCGTACCGGATCTTTTTTGGTTTTTGAGATGAGAAAACTGAAATGTGGCATACTCTACATTCTACAAGGCCCTGTAATATTTAGTTTGTATTTTTATTTAAATCTGTAAAAACACTTTTAAGGCAACTTTTTATGTAGAAAAATAATATTGGATCAGATTTTTAATTTCGACGTTTCGGCTATTCTAAATCATTATCAACTTTTTTCCCATAAACGCCATATTGTATTTTTGCATTTTTAACTAACTATAGAAACATTTTTTTTAAAACTGATTTTTAACAAGTTCATAATTCTTAAAGAAAAACTATCAAATTTTATAAAAAAACGATTTTTTTTCCAGTAGGCTCTGGATCGCCGTGGTAACTTGGATCGTATATTAAGTATATAATATAAAAAAACGGTTAAATAAGCAATATTTTGCAGAATTTTCTTACTATTTTTAAAGGTATGTACACACCGAAAAAACAAACAAGAACAAACATTTGTTCTTGTTCACCTTGCTTGTATGTGTTCTTTGTTTATTGTTTGCGTTATTTTGTCAACATAGCGCAATCAAATATTTGTTCACTCTCGTTTGGCCAGTTGGAAAAGTTATGGATGACGACGAACAAAATTTATGTCTCTTTACACACCGAAAAAACAAACAAAAACAAACATTAGATCTTGTTCACCTTCTTTGTATGTGTTTGTGGTTTATATATAATCAAATGTAGTTATAGATGACCATAAAAACAAAAATTCTCTTTGATGTACCGACGTCCACTGAAACATGTGCGAACAAGAACAAACAAACCTTTGTTCGCCGTTTTAACTGTCTACACTGAAGAAAAATGTTTGTTCGCTGATGTTTGTTCCTGTTTGCTTTTTCGGTGTGTACATACCTTTTGATGTACCTACGTCTACTCGAACATGTATGAACAAACACAAACAAATGTTGTTCGCGTTTTTACCGTCTACACTAAAGAAAAACGTTTGTTCGCTGATGTTTGTTCTTGTATGTTTTTTTGGTGTGTACATACCTCAAGACGCCAGCTGTGTACCGGATCTTTTTTGGTTTTTGAGATGAGAAAACTAATATGTGGCATACTCTACATTCTACAAGGCCCTGTAATATTTAGTTTGTATTTTTATTTAAATCTGTAAATACACTTTTAAGGCAACTTTTTATGTAGAAAAATAATATTGGATCAGATTTTTAATTTCGACGTTTCGGCTATTCTAAATCATTATCAACTTTTTTCCCATAAACGCCATATTGTATTTTTGCATTTTTAACTAACCATAGAAACATTTTTTTTAAATTGATTTTTAACAAGTTCATAATTCTTAAAGAAAAACTATCAAATTTTATAAAAAAAACGATTTTTTTCCAGTAGGCTCTGGATCGCCGTGGTAACTTGGATCGTATATTTTGCAATATTTATTAAAATTATTTAATGAACCAGACACAAGAAGCACAAAAATACATTTGTAAGCTTTGATTACAAACGTTTACAAGTTTACAAAAAAACAATTTGAATTATTACAGAAAATACTGTCCCTATATTAAATATTTTTTTAAATATTACAACAAATTATATTGTTACCATGGCGATCCAAAGTCTATTAAGAAAGTATAAACTTGTTATAGATCAATAAAAATAAGTTTTTGGTTAGTTTAAAAATGCAAAAAATACAACATGGCGTCCATTAAAAACAATTAAGTTGATGACGGTTTTAAATACCGGAAAAGTTGAAAGTAAAAATCTGTTCCAATAATTATTTTCTACATAGAAATTTGCTTTAAAATGTTTAACAGATTTTGAAAAAAAAACAAACAAAAAAATTACAGGGCTTTATAGAATATAGTACATTTCAGTTTTTTGAACCAAAAAATGTATAAGTGCTTTCCATTTAAAAAACACGTAAGCTTTGATCTTTTTTTTTTAATTTATATAACTCAGCAGCACTTTATGTTATCGTCTCACCCAAAAACGGGATTTTTTGAAAATTGAATTCTCTACAAAAGTGTCCATTGCGACAAAGTCGCAACTCACAACGAGAGGTAGTACGGGTCCCTAAACCTAATTATTTTATAAAATTCTCGTTTTTCTGCCATTTTCTCATAAATGACAAGAGCTACACAAAAAAGATAAATAACAAAGTTGTTGAAAATTTAATTTTCTACAAAAAAGGTTTTAATAATTGAATCGCTAGGACCAACAGTTCTCAAGATATTTGGCCTTTAATTAATTTTACTATGAAATTTTTACAAATTATAATTTGTGAACCGAAAAACGAGAATTTCATGAAAAAATTAGGTTTAGTGACCCGTACTACCACGCCGGTGTTAGTTGCGACTTTGCCGCAATGAACACTTTTGTAGAGCATTCAATTTTAAAAAATCATGTCTTTGGGCGAGACGATAACATAAAATGCTACTGAGTTATAGAAATTTACAAAAAGGATCAAAGTTTACGTGTTTTTTTAATTGATAATCTTTACACGCTTTGGGCGAGTACTTAATATTAATTTAAGGGCTGAAACTTTGAGGGAATTTTTTGGGGGTATTTTCAACAAAATTTCACGATGGGACAAAAAAATAACCCCAATAAATATACTTGTAAAAACAAATTATTCTGTGGTTTATGGCATTACCTCATAAATTATCAAAAAAGGTATGACATTTAAAGGTAAAAAAAGAATAATTTTAATTTTAATTTTAATTACCGTTTAATTTTATAAACAGTAACTTGTCACAAAAAGCTTTTTGTGATTTTTTAAAATTATCTGAAAGTTTGAAAGTGTGTGTACAAGACTATACGTTGAGACCTGTATCAAAGCTATTCCATCTGGCGAATACACAAAAAATATTTTTCACTGAAATAATTTGCTCTAATTTATTTTTTCTATTTCACTTATGTATTTATTTTTGAAAACCAAACTTTTCCGTACACTTATTCTTTTTTAAATTCAAAACACAACTACTATAGTTTTACTAAAACATTTACTTGTTTCAATCGACGATCTATATATACCCACATGTTAGAAAACCTAAAAATATATTTTGTTTACAATTCATTAATCAGTTAGTTGAACATTTTAATTCAGCTGAAAATGCAAAATAAAAAATAATGGAAAAATTTTAAACGACCTGCTTAAATTTAAAATATTTACCTAACTAGTTTCCCAATTATAAAATAAACTAAGACAACAACCTAAAATATACTAAGTGACATAGAAAATACAACACCCACAATTATTTAGTAAACTTTAATAAACACTTAAAAACATATTTGATATAATGTCATATCAGAATCCAAACAATACGAACCCGTTTACCTAATATTCAGTGATTTTTTTCTGTATTGGATTTGCTTGGTTTCACTTGCATCATTGTTATTTTATTGCATTATCATGCCTAGAGTTCGCAGACGCGCTAATTTTACTCAACTTTTCGAGTTTGAGTTAAAGCCGGATTTTCTTTTAAAGAAATCGCTAATCGGGTGAATCAAAACAAAGATACTCTAATGAAATGTTGTCGAGCGTAGTAGAGTTACTGGACAGACTATGGAGCGACAAGATCGTTATTTGGGGCAACTAGCATTTACAGATCGATTTTTCACAATAAGGGCAGTTGCCAACCGGTGGTTTGATGCTGCTGTTTTTTACCGACCCCATCTTGTTCTACCTCGGACCCCACAGCATCATCGGCAACAATTGATACACGTTCTTAACAATAAGGTGGAATATTTCAGCTACTTAGCGAAATTTTGAGTTTAAATTATAATTACTTTCTATTTATCAGTGGTCATTAAAATTTTTAAAGTATGCTCAAATTTACAGCACTTCTGTTTGGTGCTGCCTTTTCTATGTCACTTAGTATAGTTTAAAATATAATGTGCTAACTATTTAGTTAGGTAAATTTTTGCTTAAAAAATCTTCCAGTATAAGCTAAAAATAAATTGCTCTTCTGGCGTCTAGCCTTAGCCATACAATTTGTCTTAAGATTTAACTTTATTTATAAGGGAAATTGATAAATTTTTTAAATCATTTTATTTTTATTAGACAAGGACACAAGCTTCAAGCCAGAGCGATTTTTATGGACATAACAGGTTTATACCACGAAGAAAGGTTAAGGTGATAAAGTAAAAAAAATAAAAATAAAAAAATATTAAACCTTCTAATTACTTCTTTAAATTCTGAATTTATTTTAATTAGAAAAGTGATCAGGACGGTATATTTTAATATATTTTGGAGGGATAAAAGATGTAGGATGTTAAATGAGGTATTAACTTTAAATTCTGTGGTTTAAGTTTTAAGAAGTTTTGGAACTAAATAGTTTTTATATACCATGATGGTATTTTTTTAATCTTGGGATAGTTCACGAAGACATATATGTATAAACATACAGTGAGTGTCTTGTGTCACTATAAACTAAATATAAAATCTTGTGCATTTGACCTACTTAATCGATGGCGTCATACTTAGAATAACTATGATTACTAGGAAAAACTGTTTATATTTTAGATATTTGAAAAGTCTTCTCGGTAGCATGGTGGACAGTGTCTGCCTCTCAAGCAGGCGACTAGGGTTTGCTAGTAGGTATTCGAAATAACGTCCATAGTGGCACTACCGCGTTGTCGAAAGGGTGCCGTGAAAGGCCCAATCTGCATATTTCAGTGCTTAGTCAACGTTGGCGAAACGGGAGAGAATGGGTTAAACATCAAAAAACTTGGCACCTATGGTACCTTAGTACTTAGGTATGACATTTTGTGGGCTGTCCAAAGAAAAAAAGTTATCCTTTTGGAGCTTAAATACCGGTTTATTCGAAAAATATTAAAAAACACTGCTATTTTTAAACGCCACATAATGTTCAAGCGTTCAAGGAGAATTTTTTTTATAGTAGACAAATTTGTTTTCCAAATATAAAAAAAATATATATAATTGATTGGTAGTTCTTATCTACTTATCCACAATTATTATACACTGCTCAAAAAAATTAACGAAGCACTTTTTAAAAAAACTTGTAAAATATTAGCCTGCTGTTTTTTCACAAAAAGGATATTTAACATAAATTAAAGGTCTTGTAAGAGTACATAATTTACGTCAAATAAAATTTCTTGTAGCTTTTATAGTTTTTGAGATACTGACTTTTTAAATTTTAAAAATAATCGTTAATATCTTAAAAACTATAAAAGAAGCAAACAATTTTATAGGACAAAAAATACAGCTTCCTAAATTGTCTATATAACCTAAGAGGACACCTACACAAAATGGGCTCATACAATGTGGACCCAAGTTGCAGAGGGTGATGGGGGGAAGAAATAGCTTGCCATATACTGTGAAAATGTGAAGCGTTCAATCACATAAGACAGGCATTATTTGGTCAACCGAATATAAGTCCACAAGAATATATCAACCAACCAGTCTCGGGATTACACAGACTTGTAGAAGGAATAAGACTAATGGGAGGATTGGTATAAAAGATAATGGGAGATTAGGCATAAAAATTCCAAGAGGCAGCGCTGCCCCCGGTAGCGAATCAAGACGGCTCCCAGGGAAAAAGAAGAAGAAGAAATTGTCTATATAAAAAGTCATATAAATATTTTTCATAGGATAAATAATAAAAAATATATTCCATATTTGACACTTTGTTTTTTTGTACTTTTTACTTTGTAAGTAAATGTAATTAACACCTTTAAAGTTACAAATTGACTACGATACTACGAGGTGTTCCGTTAATTTTTTTGAGCACTAATATAAAATATTACTTATTATATTTTGAGGCACCTATTAAAATAAATAAATGATATTGAAAGAAAGAGAAAAAAAGAGAGAATATTTTATTATTTAAATATTAAAAAGTCATTTATTTATTTTTGCCCAATAAATACTATTTTCAACACTTAAAAATATTTTTTATTGGAAAAACATGTTTAATATAAAATCATTTGAAACAGCTTATAAAATGATGAAGTTTTGGATAATTACTTACTAAAACATAAGACAAGTGTTTTCAAATTAAAAAGATGTTATTTTTCGGTCTTGCCCAAAGTTTATTTAGCTACGAGATTATCCAAAAGTTTACAAAAGTTTAAATGAAGTTATAAACCTAAACAAAAAAGGTACCTACATTAAAGGAGACCCTAAGGCTTATTCTGTATTAATATTTAATCAGTAATTAATTCGCTCCACCTTTTTAATTAAATGCTTTTTGTTTAACTTTAAATGGGGTTTAGAGAAAATAGCCCCGGGGGTTAAATGAATTATTAAATCTACAAAAATTATTTCTTTATAGTATAAATAACCTATATTTTTTGACAGGGAACAAGCTGCTTAATATTCGTTAAAAAAAAGTTAACTATTCTTAAATAACCAATACAGGACTTAAGATTTGAAACATTGAAAAAAATGCAAAAACCCTATCCAGCAGGTTTGGCAGTATAAGGGTAAAGAAGCGGTAGAAGTGGGAAGTGTAAGGGTTTTCTAGATAGATTGCAAAGAAACGCATAAAAGTGACATTTTGTTCTGCTGGAACAAAATTTACTGACTGATTTTAAAGCCAGGGCCGCAAAAGTGTTTTTAACCCAGTAACACTATAAATTGCAACCGAAAAAAAGGGTAAACTTAAGGTGTAAGTGTGGTTATTAATAAGACAAACGGCTGTACCTAATAATAAATAAATATTTCTTTTGATATGAAACAGTGTTTTAAGTGGATATACCTACAAAATGTAAAGGTTGGAAAAAGAAATATATTTCCTTGTTATAAAGAAAAATTCGCTTTTTTGAAAGTTGTTAGGGTCATAAATCTAACCCACTGATACAAATTAGGGTTATTCTTTATCATTTAGAATTTAAGAACATATATAGGGTATAGGAGTAGCCATACTTTGTACGCCACATTAAAGAAATATTATTTTTAAATCGTTTCAAGTTTTTTTTTTAAAATTTGAAAACTGATACCAACTCCTTTTTAAAAAGTTTTTTTAGGTGGATCTGCAAGCTGATTGGGTCAATTGGTACTGTTTGCACAAGTTTATACCCCGGAGCCTCAGAAGGATTGATCCTATTTAGGGACAAAACCCAACAAACAATTAAAACTGAATAAATACATTAAAACCACATGGAACTTATCTTAAATATGATTGTCATGATGTCTTTAAGTAAATCTTGTTTATTAAAATATTAAAAAACTGCATAATCCAAAGGAAAGGCAAAGATGGAAATTGTTGTCGAATTTTTATGATAAATCCATATTGCACTGAATTTTAGTAAATAATTTTTACTACACTAAGCAGGTTACTTTATGCAGAAAGAAAAAACTATTTTTGTAAATGTTGGCATTTGATAATCGTATGTTTTTTAAAAACGACTTAAAAATAATTATAATAAAAATACATCGGTTATTAAGGTACTGACCGCTGGATTTTTTCTAGGCATAATATTAAAAATTTTTTATTAACCAAATTTTAAATTAAAATTTTATTATGGTAAATTTCAAAAACAGTTAATAAAATTTTTTCTTATAATTTTTAAAAATATATTTTAAAAAAATTAATAAAAATTATTTTTATTATTATATTTTTTAATATATATAAAGTGTCAACATACATATCCTAAATTATTTATGAATTCAATACAAGAACCAAAATATTTTAAAAAATACTCAGAGAAATTAAAATAATAGTTATATATCCTATAAAAAAAATATTAAAAGTTATACCTTTTGATAACTCAATTTAAATAATGACTTCTTGTCGTAAAACAAATTATTTGCCATAGTGGTTTAGTATTACTTTTTTATTTATAATTTGTAAAACTATGATTTACCTTTTAAAAAATAATTTAAAAACAGTTCCTGAAATAACGAAACTAAATAACTAAATGTTTATAAAATAAAAAAAATCTTTCCTATATGAGTGGCAATATTATCGTTTAAGCTAAGGGTTTAATCTGACTTTAATTAAACAGGTGAGCGGCTGTTCCGCAGGAATATTAGCAGGACTGTCCTACTTACGATAACATAATATACTGCAGAATTAAATTGCTGAGTTCCTGTTACTCTAATGACTTTTAATGGGTCTTAAACTCAATATTTTTGTAAAAACTCATATAAAAATACTCTACCTATAGGATTAAATAGCAGGAACCATTAAAATAGTAAAGTAATAATAAGCAAAAATATTTTAAAAAAGTTATTAAGTGATATTTGGATGTTGCAAAAACACCAATATTTCTACAAATATTACCAGGACTTATTTTAAGCTTTAAAAAAACTATTACTGATTAAAATTTTAAAAATGTTTATTTAAAACTTTGACCCACTATCAGCAGGATTCCATTCGCACTTAATTTTCAATGAAACGTAAACTAGTCCGATCACTACACATTATTTTAGGTGTTTTAAATTTTATTTGATATGCTAGGTTTTTTAAAAGCGACGTATTTTTATTGCAGCAAAATCACTTAGAGCGCGTTGTGTATCAAATCAACAGCAGGAATTGGGTTTATGTTAGCAGAACCGGTCGAGTATAAAGCGGCCATCATTGGGGTTCAAAACGGCGCACGCGTCAGCCCTCAGCAGCGTAGGGGCTAGGGACAAATATTATGTTTATGAAGCCTAAATGTTTGCAATATAAAATGCAAAGTAATGGTTAATAAAAAGTAAAAAATATTTTATTGAAATCGCTGTAATAAATAAATATCTGTGACATACACAGTGTTTTTGAAAATACTATGAAAACTAAAGGAAATACTTGTAGTAACCACTTACTCTTAATACATTTAATAATGCGCTTTTCGACGATCGTAAAGAGTAAAACTTTTGATTTTAAATCTAAAAGAACCGTTGGCAAAATAAGTAGATTTTGTAAAAAAAATTTTTTTTTAATTTTGGGACAGTCCACGAAGGCTGATGCCTAAGTACTAACGTACCGTGGGTGTCTTCAGTGTGGTGAGAGGGAGGAGAAGGAAAAACTTCTGCGGGCAGCAGGTTCCATAGTCTTGACACTCTAGGGATAAAGGAACGAAAAAAGCGGGAAGTTCGGGGCCTCTCTAACTGAACTGTAAAAGGATGCATAAAAGTTGCACTACGGGTTGCTCTGTGGGAGCTCCAGAGAAAGGGAAATTTTACTGGGCAACTCCTCTGAGCAGAAGCCGTGAAAATACCTATAGAAGAGCGACAGATCCCCTACAGCTCGACGGTGGGCAAGAAGAGGAAGCCTTTCTGTGAGCGTTGGATCATTAATAAGACAAACGGCTCTTCTTTGAATGGAGTCCAGAATGCTAAGTGTTGTAGGGGACGCCATTCCCCAGACATGAGAACAATATTCTAAAGAGGGTCTGATTTGGGATACATATAGAGTGTACAGATTGGAAGAAGAGAAATATTTTCTGGCTCGAAAGAAAAATCCAATCTTTTTTGAAGCTGCCGAGGCTATGGATAAAATGTGTTTGTGCCAGTTGAGGTTATTCTCAAAAGTAACGCCGACAAGATTAAACGACTCTTTGTTCTGCAGAACTTGGCCGCTCATATGTAAGGGATGAGCATTTGCAGACTTTTTTCGCGACAGCGAACATGACTGTGTTTTTGAGGCATTAAACTGAACAAGATTTTTGGCGCCCCAATCCAAGATAAGTTTAAGGTCTTGTGAAAGAGATATCTGCATTGACCTGCGCTTGTTTTCAAAATCAGGATTACAGGGTGGCTTAAGAAATTGAATACTAGAGTGGAGGGTACTATCGTCAGCAAAACTATGAATGGGATTGATTGTGGAAGAGAGAAGATCGTTAATGTGTAGAAGAAACAGCGTGGAGGCCTGGGGCACCCCAGCATTAATTTGGTAGATGCTGGAGGAATGACCATCTACACTAACTGATATACGTCGATTAGAAAGGAAACTGGAAAGCCAAGAGCAAGGCTTAGGTGGAAGACCGTAAGAAGGAAGTTTGTTGAGAAGCCCATCATGCCAGATATTTGTTTCTTATTTATTTTTGTCAACATTGTCTTAATTTTTCATGGTCAATGTACACTTAAAATACTAGTAACAATGTTTATCTGTATAATTGCATCGGATAGAAATTTCAGCCAATAATTATTCTCTGCTTAAAATGACCGGTATAAACGTTTTGCACTTATATTTTAATCTAATGTTTTTATTTTAGTCATCCATTTGTTTTGTTGGGTTGGACTTTCTCGTGCCCATCGTACGATGGTAAACACTATGGTGTATACAGGATTTGTAGTCAAACTGACATATTATGTACGTCTTCTTTTTCTTCTTCTTTCTCCCTGGGAGCTGTCTTGATTCACTACCGGAGGCAGCGCAGCCTCTTGGCCTTTTTGTGCCTAATCCCCCATTATCTTTTTTTTTTCAATCCTTCCATAAGCATTGTTTCTTCCACAAGTCTTTATAACCCCGAGACTGGTTGGTTGATATATTTCTGTGGGCTCATTTTCGGTTGCCAAATAACGCCTGTCTTTTGTGATTCAACGCTTCACAATCGCACAGAATATGGTGGGCTGTTTCTTCCTTCTCGTCGCATATTCTGCGACCTGGTTTTCCATTGTAAGAGCCTATCTTGTCTAGGTGTCCTTTTAGGCTATCGTTCCCTGTTAGCAGCCCTACTGTTATGCAAAGTCTTTTCCTACTTTGTCTGAGTTGTTCTTCCTTTGTTCTTTTGGATGGGCCCCTTATAAAGCTTTTTCCATGTCTTATTCTGCTGAGGTTCCCCCAGTATTCCTCGTGGTCACTCCAAGGGCAGGTTCTGCTTCTGCTCTGCTGGTGTGAATGATTCCTGTCTCGCTAGTTCATCTGCTTTTTCGTTGCCTTTTATTTCCAAATGTTCTGGTACCCACAGGATCAACATCTTGGATGTTACCTTGGGGTTTACTAATGCTTCTAGTCACGCCTAGCTGTCTGTTTTTTGCAAATCCGCTTGTTTTTATAAGGCCCTCCTGTTATTTTACTTTGCACAGTGCAGTAAAGCATGTATTTTCGTTTAAAATACAGAACTGTGTGTTCATTGTGGAATGGAAAATTGTAAATTTCTCATTTCACTGTATACTCCCGCTCTAGTTTCCTGCTCGGTTTTGGAACCATCCGTATACCAGATGATGTTCCACTGCCAGGAGATCGGGTTGCCACTCACAAATTGGAATTTTCACCTCAAAGTATTGTTGAATAAGTTTTGGGGGATCATCTTCTGTACCCCGTCAGGATGTTCGCCAACCTGATTTTTTTTGTTGTCGTATCCCAAACTAGCGTAGACACCAGTTGGTTTTCGTTGCAGTGGGAAGTAGCCCATTTTTGCCTCTCCTATCACTGGTTAAGTGGTGTTAGGTCTAAGAGACACTCCATGGCTGCTGTTGGGGTTGCTTTAATTGCTCCTGTTATAGCTAAGCAAGCAAGTCTCTGTACCTTGGCCAGTTCTTTAACAGCAGTTCTTTGTGGCATATTTGTCCACCGTACCAGTGATGCGTATGTTATCACCATGGTGTACAACCAATAAACCATGTTTGGTTTAAGGCCCCATGTTTACGTACTCGGTTTTATTTTAAGGTGATAAATTCATTTTTTTTTGTGTTTTGTGGTTGTTGTTTTTTTTTTTTTTTTTTTTTTTTTTTTTAATTAGGGTAAATAATAAGTGCCGAAAGAAGTACAAAATTGTAAAAAAAGTATTTTAAAGTTAAAAGCCAAAAAGGATCTTAAGTTTTACGTCAAAATTTCATCATTCAAAACATATTTCCAATTTTGTTTTTGTGGTAAAAAGAAAAATACAAAAAAATCAATTCCCCCAAAAAAATAAAAACATAAAAGACTGTGGGGTTAAAATTTTTATCCAAGGGTTTTGGATCACATCAAACCTACATCTCATTGACCTTATAGATGTAAACGTAGTCAAAAATATCTTCCCATTACTTTATATAGAGTTTATTTTATTACGGACTGATTAAGCTTTAACATATAACGAAAATAAAAATTTTATATATTTTAATAAAAATAAAAATAAAAATTTTAAAATATAAAATAAAAATAAAAATAAAAATATTTTTAAAAATATAAAAATATATATATATATATATATATATATATATATATATATATATATATATATATATATATATATATATATATTTATTATATATAATTTTACCTACGTAGTTATTATTTTATATGGAATTTTGAGTCATTCCGAATTTATTTGCATTTTACCCTCTAAAAATTATTTGCGTATAACCTTAAAATAACAGCATAAAAAAGCCCCTTTTCTGATTTTTAAGCATTTCAACAAGGAAAGGGATATAAATGTTCCTGTTTTATTTTAGTCTTTAAATGTCTCATTTTGAATGTATCGATTTACCTTTTCTACCAAATCATCAAATTTTTATATACACTTTTGAAAACTGGGTATGTTTATTTAAAGTTTTTTATTTTGAGACTTTAATATATTAAAGGAGGACTGCGACATATATATCTATACCAGCTGAATGTTTTAAAAGGACTATTTTACTTTAAGATCATTTTAGAACTGCAGGGACATAAAAAGGTTATTCCTTTAAAATGCTGTAAAATAAAAAAAATACTTTACAGTGTATCTTATATTAGTAATTTTCTATTGGGAGTTTAAAAAATGGTAATGTATAACAAATTTAATGCTAAATTAAATTATATTTGTTATACGGTTTTAGGTTTTTTTAATATTTTTTAACCATAAAATTGAAATATTAATTTACTTTTTAAAGACTCTTTAATTGTTTTATAAGAACCTCTAAGCTTTTAAAATGACCTAATATATAATTTTTTAATTTTGACGTTTAAAGTGACACTTTTCAGACTCATTGACGTTGTCTAATATTTAAGTTTTCATAACTATAAACGAAAAGTAAATTTTTCCCAACTGGTGATGAAAAGTAAGATATTTACGTCACTGATTTTTTTTCCCCCTAAGTTTTAAAATTTGGGAAAAAAATTAAAAGAAATCACACCATATTCAAAATTAGAAAAAAATTTTGTGAAACGCTTTGGAAAACACTATTTTTCATAACTTATTCTTTCGCTTCACTCGTTTCGCAGAAATCCGCTGGTTACGAAAAATAGTGCTTTTTCAGCTGGGTGCACAAATAACTATGTTATGTCATGTTTAAAAGAAAATGATAATATCAGTAAATTCGTTAAAATAATTTTCATTGAACAAATACGCTACAAAACAATAAAGAATTAAATAGGGATCAGCGTTCTTTATTGCAGTTGTTTAAGATGATCCAGGCATAAAAAACAAACAAAAATCCGTATATAACATATTGTCAAAAAAAAAAAATAAAAAAATTTTTTTTTTTAAGTGCATTTAATATAAAGTTAGTAAAAATAAAATAAAGCCAAGTTGCCAAATTTTTTTATATACTTAGGAGTCTTATGTTACAATGTATTCTCAAATAGTTATTTTAAACTGATAATATACAATACTAAAATTTCCTCGAGATACTCCAAGTTAAACGTCTAAAGTTTTGCACCGTTTATGACTCTTTCTGAGCTTCAGAGCTTAAGACGTTTCAGATATTAAGACAACAGTGTAACGGTTTGGTAGATATAAAAATTCTAACTGCAATTAAAGTACTTACATTTAAATAAAAACTAAAGTAGCACAAATAACAAAAATGCGCTGACTTTGAGTTTATTATATTATTTTACTTCTTTATTGTCATAAAAACTAAATTATATTGTTAAAAAAACAAATAACAAACAAGTCTATGTATTAAAAAAATAAGTAGCATTTTTAATTCCTAATTTAAAAAAGTCCTCTAGTAACAGCACAAAAATGCCACAGTATACAAGGTATCTTATAAATATATTGGCCATAAACAGCTTAGCTGATATTTACAGAACTAAATTAAAAAATAATGATTAAAAAGGCATAGTAAATAAAACATTTTCTTTTAAAAAGCTAGTTAATTAGGAATGGCAACTGTACTCATTTTGTTTATAGTTTGCCTATTCTTTTGTTTATTTAGTTTAATTATTTAGTTTAAGTAATTAAAATAAAGCATGTTTATTAGACTGGGCCAAAAAAGTCAAGTGTTTTAATTTTGAATGAAACATTAAAAAAAATATTTTAAATAACTAAAAAAACTTATCGTCAAAATTTGAGCCCTTAATTTTAATAACAAGAGGTCTATTATCGCAGATTTAAATTTTTAAAATCCTTACGAAGCTTTTGCTTAGATTATTTCAACAATATATCTAAAAAATATAAGAAATGCATATATTTGTAGTAAATTAAATTCCCTACAAAAAAGATTTGATTGAAAATTTTTGTCCGACAAGCCGTTTCTACGTAATCTTGCCTTGAACATTGATCCGATTTTACGATTCGTTTTTTTAATTTTGGAATTTTGTAACTGATGAACCAACTTGCTTCCAAGAAAGAACGATTTATTATTTTACAGGAAATTAAATGCCCCCTTATTTTAAAAAAGCAAAAAAAAACACGATAAATTAATTTTTACCCAAACATTAACCTCGAATAACTTTTAAATGAGTGAATTTAGCGAAAAATGTAAAGACACCTATTTTGTAGAACATTTAATTTCCTTTAAAAAACTAAATTGTTCTCTCTCAGGAGCAAGTTGGTTCATCAGTTACAAAATAACAATTTCACAAAATTAAATCGTAAAATTGGATCATTGTTCAAGCCAAGATTATGTGGAAACGGCTTGTCAGATGAAAATTTTCAATCAAATCTTTTTTGTAAATAATCTAATTTCCTATAAAAAAATGTATTTTTTTAGATGTATTGTTGAGAAGATCTAAGCAAAAGCTGCGGATTAAAAAATTGAAATCCGTGATAATAGATCTCCTAATATTAAAATTAAGGGCACAAATTTTGCCGATAAATTTTTTGGTCATTCTTTTTTTTTTAAAGTATATTGCTACATTGGGTCCTAAAAATAAACAATTGCCTCAAGATTAAGAAAAGGTAATTTAGTTTTAAACATAAAAGGGACCAATAATATATTATTTGGGTTTAAGGGTAAACAGCTTCTTTATAAATAACTGTTATCTGGTACTTTTATTATTAAAACAAATTATTTTTAAATACGTTTAATGATTTCTAACGAAGTTTTTGAAATACTACCGTTGTTAAAGTTGTATTCTGGAAAAAATAAAAAACAGTTCTATAAAACACATAAAACTTTACATTTTATAATAGGGCAGGTAAAATTGTCCTCATAATTACCTAAAAACAAAAAGTCCTACAATAAAAAATTAAGCGGAAGACCGGTGTAAAATTCTAAGATTTTGCGTTGGTAAAAAATATTACTATATTTTCCCTTTCTTTTTAATGGCGAATATTAAAACAGACAACGTTTTTTAAAAGTAGGGTAATGAATAAGTAATACATGGTTCTACATAAAAAAAAAAAACAAAATTTTTAACAACAATATAAATGTTTCTATGAATATAAAAAACATTTGTTTAGTTAGTACTTAAATTTTTCCACAGGAATATTACGGTTATTTAATTAGTTTTACAAAAACAAAAACAAAACAGGTTTGCTGTCTCACAATATATTATTATATAATACACATTTCGTAATTTAAAAATACTTTACTTAAACTAAGTTATTATGTTTTGTATTAAAATTACCATTTTATAATGTACATTTATAATTAATATGACGTTACATTTATATATATTTGTGAAATAACACAAACTATATTATAGTCGTTATAAACGGAAATGAAATAAGGGGGTAACATTACCCTATTTATATCAACATGAAGTTAAACGAGAAGGCAGCTATGCCAAATCTAATTAAAAGTTTGTATATATTTAAAAAATGTTTACTTTAGTTTGTAAATGTGTAATTTACTCTAATAGAATGTTCAAAAAATTCAGGGCCAAATTTTAGTGATTTTTTTAATGATTCCGCATTTAAAAATATAAAAAACAGTTTCTATAAGTTTGGGGTCTATTTTTTTTTTTTGAAACTTTGTATTTTAGGAACTAAGCATTTTGAGGAAACACCCCCTTTTAAAAATTTTGGGTTGCTTTTTTTTAAAACCCCCCTTTAATTATAATAAATATTATTATTTAATTTAATTTTTAAAATAAAAATTTTAAAAAATTTAAAAAATTTTTTAAAAAAAATTTTTACTTTTTTTTTAAAATTTTTTGCAATAAAAAAAATTTTTTAATTTTAATAACAAAAGTTGATTTGAGCTATTAACAAAAACATTATAATGTTTTTTGCTTTAAAAGTATTGGGATGATTTATACAGGGTGTTTCGTTTCTAAAAACCCGGCAAAAAATATTGTGTGATTTGGTGTTTATTTCATACATTTAAACAATTGCTTGTTTTAGTAGTTATTCCTAAAAGACTAAGGTACTTAGCCCTCAAAGAATTAAGCATAATAATTTTCTCATGATATTCTTTTAATCTGTTTTATTTTTTTCTTTCTCTTGAAAAACCAAATTTTAAAAATTCGGGGCCCGATTTCTGCTCATATATGTGGGGGGGCAAAAAAGAGTATTATTTTTATTAAACCCCCCTTTTGGGATACAACTAATCAGTATTTAATTATCAATAATAATAAAATTAAACTGAAAACTATTTTAACTTTTTAAACAAATTATTTTTGCCTATTGGTCGTCAGCTTAAAAAAAAGGGGTTAATGTACCCAGAACATTTTTTAAAAAATGAAATTTACTATGCGGTAATGGTTTATTTAAAAAGGGGTTTTTAGAATGACTGGGGGGTTTTTAAGTCCTTTTTTTGTCCTAAAATTGCCATAAATTTTTAAAAAAAAACATCTTAAAACAATTATATACCAACTAATTGAATTTTTTAAAAATAAAAACGTTGTACCAAAAAATTTTTTTTTTGCAAAACCAAGGGCCGGTTTTTGGAAAAAAAAAAGACAGACCTACACGTATACCGATAATTTTTCGCATTTTTTTAAAATCAAATTTCTCTTGGTTTCGATGGCATACTAAGTATAAATTGTTTCAAGCTGGCTATTTTTTGTACCCTATAGGTCTATTTTTTTAATCAATAAACCTTAATCATCCTGTAAAACCTACCAATAAATAATAAGCGCATGGTCAATCTTCAATATTTTAAAAGGCATACTGGTTACGATTAGTTCCTGTTTTCTTTGATGGGCTAATGATCTTTATTGAAAATTTTTAAAAAGCCACAAAAGGGGTCCTTTTTAAAAAATTAAAAATAGGGAAATTAAAAACCTTTAAAAACTTTTAATCGCGAGATAGAGGTTTAAAAAAAAAGTGGACAAAATTTTTTTGATTTTAAAAAGGGATTATTTTTAAAAAAAAAAAACACAAAATTTATCCATGTGTCCCTAAACAAAAAAAAAAATTAAAACATGAAACTGTTCTTAAATCTAACTAAAAAGAAGATGTCTTTATACGAACTTGATATAATAAAACCAAACAAAATACAGCACTTCTTTTAAAATTTTTTTTATTAC
>JAHBCN010010393.1:0-31983 GCA_019359885.1 Listronotus oregonensis | reverse complement strand
GTATTCATTACTAATTGAAAAATCCTTATTGGGTACACGCCAAAGGAAACTTTATACAATGGGACCGAAGCGGGAACTTTGTTTAAAGTTTTCTTTGGCATGTACACGACAAGAACTTTTTAACAAATTTAATGTGCATTAGGTAATTTAAAACATCAAGAAGATTATAACAAACGAATAAGTCCAGCTTTTTCTTGTGCATAAAATAATATACTAGATTGTTATTGATCTTCTGTGAGAGTTTCTGGTCCTTCAGTACCTATAAACATACATTCTTTTTACGATTTAGCACTTAGTCTTATTTGCATTTTAAAAATGCAAAATGCAAAAACCAACCATGTACTTCGAAAAACCATTTGAACATTTTTTTCAAAATTTTGTTTGTTTTGAGAAAATAATGGTATTGACATCTGAACTCCTTTTTTAACTTTTTTTGGGGACATATTTTATCCAATATTTTTTTCTCCAGTTTGTCCGTTTTTCCTTCTAGCGATCTAAAGACAATAACAAAGGCTAAGTTCCAATATATTTTTTTACTCCGTTTGCAAAAATATTTCTTTATTTTATCTAGAGTAAAAAGGGATAATCCAAACATATTTTTTTTATTTAATTTTAGATCGTTTTAAGCACATATTTAAACTCCAGATTGTCTATAACAAACAAATGGAAATGACAATTGCCAGGTGCCATAAAATCCAAAGTATTTTAATATTCCGGATTTGATCCACTTGCTTCAAAACCACGTGACAAGAATATTTGCTTGCTTTTCTCCCATTCCAATTTGGAATTTAGCCAAATAAATCAAAGGCAAAAAAAGTTCGGGGTTGTCGCATTGCCGGGTTATTTCTTATGAGTAAAATAATAAGTTAAAATGTCTGTAAATAATTTGTTTGTAAACAGTTTAAAAACTTACAAGTTGAAAAATAATAAAATGTAATTTTTTTTACACATATTTGATCCATATATAGCAGATTTCTTCAAAGATTTTATTTTGCTTTGGGAGGAAAATTCCTTGGGCACCGCCAGAAACCAACGCTGTCTAGGTTTCCATTGTCAAAATCCTAGAAACGTTCTGGTTTATTTTGTAAATATTATTTATTGCATATTGACAAAGTTTTAATAAGTAGAATTCTACGTTTTTTTATATATGTTTGTTGCACTTTTATGCGTTTAGCTAACGGTCTGTTTGGTAATCCTAAAAAATATGTTATAATAAAAAATCTTATTACAAAACTATACAAAATATCTACGATTTAAGTTGAGGCTCTATATCTATTTCATTTTTAAAGCTTTAGAACATAAATATAAAAAATTAAGGCATTCTGGGTTTAACCCTTTTACATAATTGTAAAAATAATAAGATTATGATTTCAAAAAAGTGTAGAATTAAGGAACCATAAACTAATTAAAGAATAACCAATATTTTAGAAACATCGATTTGCCAAAGAATAGTTTTTAACATATATAGTTAATATAATTTACTAAACAAAGTTAATAATTTAAAATTAATTTTACCAGGTCGAAATATTTTTAAAATGTTTGTTTTTGTGTTAACAATAGCTATTTTAATATTTTAAATTCAGTATGATACATATAAAAATAAAGTTAATATTTTAATACAAAAAAATTGAACTTGAGAATATCTTTATTAGAAATAATAAAATGAATAATTAAACTGTAGTTAAGATATCTAATAACGGTTTACCAATGCTAAAATTATTTTCTTTGTAAAGATTTAATTTTGTAATTTCATCCTTTGTCTGAGGAATGATGCCAATAGGGCAACACAGCAACATCCTCTGCCACTTTTATGAATCTCTTCACAGTTATTCCGGAGAGGCCCCGAACGTCTCAGTTTTTTTATCCCTATATTGTCTAGACTAGGAACCTACTATCTACAGAGTCTTTTAGGCTTGTGTTAATAAACTACCATTTACCTCACTTACGGCCGAGTGATGATCGCATTGTTAAATTTAGCAAGAGACTTAGCAATAATTGTTAAAAGTTAACAACGGTTTAGAATGTTTAACAAAACGTCATTGTCAGTGATATTCAATGATTTTAGTAGGCAACCTGTCAAAATCTAACATTTTGTTAAACATTCTAAACCGTTGTTAAGTTTTAACAATTGCTAAGTCCATTGCAAAATTTAACAACGCGATCATCACTCGGTCGTTAGAATACCAAAGTACGTCAGCACTAAGGACTGTCCCAAAATAAATAAAAAGTTTAGTAGTTTATTTCCACTTGTCGATAAATATTAACTAAAAAATATTTTTTCCTTCCCTTTAATTTAAACTACAAACTTAGCCTTTGGGGCTAAGATTATTTTAAATGTGCCGTTGATACCAAACACCTTGTGTCTCTACGTTTATAAAATTATGCAAAATGTCGGTAGTAAAATGACTGTACTCAAGAGGCAACCGCTTTCAAAGGTACCGATTATAATTCAATATTTGTACATTCAAGAATTACTCTTGCGTCTTATCTTCTTTAATCTGCCTTGATTTGCATTAAAAGAACCTGGTCGCGAAATGTAGAAAATCGTGCAATTTGCAATTTTTATGCTAAAATCGGTACTTGCTATACATGTATATGTAACACTTATCGGTTAATATTCCTTTTCGTTACGCGTATGTAATAAATACTAATTTACAACTTTATGTTACCCATAATTTAAAACAAACATTTATGCCTTTTTTAGGGCGTGTTAGATCAAAATATAATTTATGTGTGTATATTTAAGGGCTAAGCTCATATATTATCTTATCACTTTTGATCAACATCGGCTTAGGATAAAAGACCCTTAATAATACAAGCCATGTAAAAATAGTTCATAAAATTCAATTTAAAATACAGGGTGTAATTTAATTAATGGCTAAAAATGCAGGATGTGATTCTTCAATTAATTTTAGGACTAAAAGTCCATATAAACAGATATGCGCAAGGAGTTTTTTTAAAAAATCGGGTTTTTATTAATTTCTCAAATACTATTTTGCCGATTTTGTTGAAACTTGGCAGTGTTATTTTTAGTAACAAGGGGCTAATTTAACCTTAATTAGATTAAAATTATTAAATCCAGTGACGTGCTGGGAGACACCTAAGCGATATTATTGGCAAAAATTGATCCACTGACTTTTTTCCATTTTGATATTTTTCTTGGATTAAGCGACTAAAATACAACTTTTTATCGCTTGACCTTTTTATCTTGCTTCATTTTCGAAAAAAAAATAATTTTATTGCATGTCCTAGTTTGCACAAAAAGGCATTGTCGCGATGACTATTTCCCCTTATTTTTCTAGCTACTCACTGGCGGTTTTCGATTTGAGAAAATCCCATCTCCTTTACTTTTTTAAAGTTTGGGTACCTTTAATTCAATATTTCGCACCATTTAAATATTATTTAAAAATTACTTATTCATGGAATACAAAATTATTTTAATTTATTGAGTAGGCTGGTACCCTATTTGTTTAAAATATTACATTTGAGCGAATAAGTTACTGTTGACAAGTATTCATAAATGGGGAAAGTTTGTTAAATTGTTAAAGTTTCTTTAATCAATAATAAAAGAAAATAATAAACTATGCCCAGTTTACAAATTCCGAACAGATATGCATTTTACCTAGGACTTGCTGACGGAATGAGCTTATGGAAGGCGGATATATTAAGAGCGTATCAAATCGCATCATTGCCGTTGCAAGAATTTTTCGAAATACACAGGAGACTACATGAAACTGGAGTCTTTCATTGAAATATTTCCCAAAGGGGCACTCCCACGGTGAGAAACCAGATTTAAAAAGGAAGCAGTTTTAAACACAATTGAGGAACATCCAAAAATAAGTACTAGGAAAATTGGGTAACACTTAATATTTCCCATTTTCTTGTTTGGAAAATACTCGTTGAAAACTTACTATACCCTACTATTCAAGGGTTCAACACTACTGCCTGGGATTTCCTTTGCGTTAAAATTTCTGCCAATGGTATTTGAAAAACTTGCTGAAATCTTTTTTTAATAACAAAACCTTTTACTGAGGGAGCTAATTTTCCACAATTCCATTCGAAATTTCCAAATAATCATTTATGGGAAGAAAACCCACGCAATTCGGCACATCATCAGGAGCAGTTTCCGTCAATGTGTGGGCTGGAATAGTTGGAGATATCCTCATAGGACCGTTCTTTCTTCCAGGACGATTGAATTGACTATCCTACCGCCACTTTCTTGAGAACGATTTGCCAATTTTGCTCGAGGATGTACCTGTTTTATTAAGGCAAGAAATGTGGTTCATGCATGACGGTGCTCCTGCACATTTCAGCATTCATGCTAGGGAATTTCTAAATGAAGCGTTTACCGATCGCTGGGTAGGACGGGGGGGACCCCAATCTTGGCCTCAAGGTCCCCCGATTTAAATAGTTTAGACTATTTTTGTGGGGACACCTCAAGACTTTAGTTTATACTACACCGGTTCAAACTGTAGGGAACAAGGCAAAGAATTATAGTTTCTTGCGAAACCATAAAAATACTCCCGGAATTTTTGAAAGGTTCGCCAGTCCATGAGAAGAAGAATTGAATCCTGTATTCAAGCAGAAGGGGGATATTTTCAACAATTTTTGTGATAATTAAATCTGCTAATTTCTTATGTTTTATTTCTTATTTCTTTCTTTCCTCAGTTTTTAAAAGTTTTTTGATATTGTTTGCCATCTTTCTACATTATTTCGTTGTGATCATTGATTAAAATTAAAAGTTTACATTACATAATACTACCAACTTCATTACGATTATGAATTATGTGGGCTGCTATTCCAGCCCACATATTGACGGAAAACTGCTCCTGATGATGTGCCTCCGTAATTGCGTGTGGGTTTTCTTCTGCCCAAAATTTTTTGGAAATATCGAATGGAATTGCGGGAAAAATTAGCTTATCAGTAAAGAGTATTTTGTTATTAAATAAAGGATTTTCAGCAGTTTTTCTAAAACCATTGGGAGAAATTTTAAGCAACAGAAAATCAGAGGGATAGTGCTTTAACCCTTTGAATTTGATAGGGGTATAGTAAGTTTTCAACGAGTATTTTCCAAACAAGAAAATGGGAAATATTAAGTGCAATTTTCCCAGTACTTCTTTTTGGATGTTCCTCAATTGTGTTTAAAACTGCTTCCTCTAAATCTGGTGTTCTACCCTGCGATGTGCCCTTTGGAACTATTGTCAATGCAAAGACTCCCAGTTTCATGTAGTCTCCTGTGTATTCTCGAAAACATTCTTGCATCGGCAATGATGCGATTTGGATACCGCTCTTGATATATCCGCCTTGCCATAAGCTCATTCCCGTCAGCAAGTCCGTAGGTAAAATGCATATCTGCTAGTTCGGAATTTGTAAATCTTGGCATAGTTTACTTATTTTCTTTTTATTATTGATTAAAGAAACTTTCACAATTTAACAAACTATCACGTTTATGAATACTTGTCAACAGTAACTTATTCGCTCAAATGTAATATTTTAAAAACAAAATAGAGTACCAGCCTACTCAATAAATTAAAATAATTTTGTTATTCCCACGAAAAAGTAATTTGTTAAATAATATTTAAATGGTGCCAAATATCGAATTAAAGGTACCCAAAACTTAAAGAACATAAAGAGGGATAGGATTTTCTCAAATCGAAAACCGCCAGGACGTAGCGTAAAAAAATAAGGGAAATAGTCTCCGGGCAATGCCTTTTTTGCGATCTAGGGACTGAATAAATTATTTTTTTCGAAAATGAAGCAAGATATGAAAAAGGTCAAGCGATAAAAAAGTTGTATTTTTAGTCGCTTAATCCAAAAATATCAAAATGGGAAAAAGTCAGTGGATACAATTTTTTCCAATAATATTGCTAAAGTGTCTCCCAGCGTCACTGGATTTAATAATTTAATCTAATTAAGGTTAAATTAGCCCCTTGTTACTAAAATAACACTGCCAAGTTTTAACCAAATCGGCAAAAGAGTATTTAAGAAATTAATAAGAAATTTTAAAAAAACTTTAACACCCTGTATCTCAAAAATGAGCTCCTTGCGCATATCTGTTTATATGGACTTTTAGTCCTAAAATGAGTTGAAGAATCACATCCTGCATTTTTAGCCATCAATTAAATTACACCCTGTATTTTAATGGTATTAGTATATTTTTATAATTAACTACTATTATTACGTCATAAACGTATTAGTCCAGAAAAGAAGCAGAAAAAAGTGGCAATTTTTTGAAAATGCATGGATTTGCATGAAAATTTGGGATTTACTTTAACTTACCCTTCTCTTTAAAATCCATACTATGTCGATGGGCGCTCTTTATTTTTTAGGATGAAAACTACCCTTTATTGCTAACACCTTTAAAGCTATACATTTAAGCTTAAGTTAAGTAAATTTTAACTCAAATAAGTTAAAAAAGTAGTATTTTGTTTCTTTGAAATATTATTTGAAATATTTTATCCCTTAAAAAATTAATTTAATAAAATTATTCACCTTAAAACAATAATATATTATCACAGTGTTTTGCATAAAAATTTAGGATTAAGCTTAGTTACCCTTCTTTTTAAAATCTCCATCATGCTAAAGGTATCTTTTTATTCTTTAGAGGTAAAAACTACCCCTTATTGCAAAAACCTTCAGAACTTTGATAATAAAGCTTAAGTCACATAAAATTTGGCTCATATAAATTTAAAAATCGGTATTTAATTATTTAAAACATTATTTAATATATTTCAACCCTTAAAAACCAACCCTTATTATGATTTAACAAAAAAAAATGTTTACCTTAAAAAAATTTTACATAGCATCACAGATTTGTAGTTAAAAAATGTGACTGCTCATAAGTATTACTAATATTTTTGTAATTTTTTAATCCTTTAACATCTCCTTATAATATTACAATGCAAAAAGTAGTACAAAACCACAGATTTTTAAAAAATGCATCGAGTAGCTTCTACATGCTCTAAAAAATTGGTTTTTTAAGCATAACTCCTTCAGTTTTTGTGATAAAAAGTTTCATTGTTGGTTTTTTTCAAGGGCTATAAGGTCCTATATATTAAAACTGTTTAAAAGCCTGACTTTTTAAAGGGGTGAGTTTAAAGGGTTTATCTATACAAACGCGTTTTAAAGGTTTATATATCACTTAATTTCCGTCATACAGTAAATTAAATAAAAGCATAATATTTGTAATTCAAAAAGCTAGAATTTAATACCTTGGTAATATTTACGTATCTCCCTTAGTTTTTGAGTTATTTCCAAAAAAGGTTATTTTTTATAAAAATTCTGAGATTTGATTTTTACTTGCAGCACCATTTTGGCTTTCCAGTTTCCTTTCTAATCGACGTAAATTAGTTAGTGTAGATGGTCATTCCTCCAGCTTCTACCAAATTAATGCTGGGGTGCCTCAGGGCTCAGTGCTGGCACCCACGCTGTTTCTTCTACACATTAACGATCTTCTCTCTTCCACAATCAATCCCATTCATAGTTTGGCTGACGATAGTACCCTTCACTCTAGTATTCAATTTCTTAAGCCACCATGTAATTCTGATTTCGACAACAAGCGCAGGTCAATGCAGATATCTCTTTTACAAGACCTCAAACTTATCTTGGATTGGGGCGCCAAAAATCTTGTTTCAGTTTAAAAAAGTCTGCAAATGCTTATCCCTTACATATGAGCGGCCAAGTTCTGCAGAACAAAGAGTCGTTTAATCTTGTCGGCGTTACTTTTGAAAATAACCTCAACTGGCACAAACACATTTCATCCATAGCTTCGGCAGCTTAAAAAAAGATTGGATTCCTCTTCCGAGCCAAAAAATACTTCTCTTCCTCCAATCTGTACACTCTGTATGTATCCCAAATCAGACCCTCTTTAGAATATTGTTCTCATGTCTGGGGAATAGCGTCCCCTACAACACTTAGCATTCTGCCCTCCATTTAAAGAAGAGCTGTTCGTCTTATTAATGATCCAACGCTCTCAGAAAGGCTTCCTCTTCTTGCCCACCGTCGAGCTGTAGGGCTGTCGCTCTTCTATAGATATTTTCACGGTTTCTGCTCAGAGGAATTGGCCAGTATAATTCCTTCTCTGGCAGCTCCCAACAGAGCAACACGTAGTGCAACTGACCCCAACTTCCCGCTTTCTTCGATCCTTCATCCCAAGAGTGTCAAGACTATGGAACCTGCTGCCCGCAGAAGTTTTTCCTTCTCCTCCCAATCTTCAAAAATTTAAGTCCCGTGTAAACAACCCACTCAAGACACCCACGGTACGTAAGTACTTAGGCATCAGCCTTCGTGGACTGTCCCAAGATAAAAACAAAAATAATAATACATAAAACTAGGTGTAAAATTGATTTTCGTAAATTTCTGAGAACTAGTCGTATACTAGGGTAGTGTTCTTTTTTGTAATACTTAGTTTATGAAGCACGATTTATAAAGCAAACTCAGGGTATAAGAACTATTTCTTTCACAAGACCTTTAATAATCTTTTGATCGAGCTACTATAAATCCTGTCCATTTTAATGCCTCACAAACAGAGTCATGTTCGCTGTCGCTAAAAAAGTCTACATGAACTTGTTGGACACCTCTCTGAGAAAGAATATGTTGATCACCATAAGAAAGAAAACTTGGTTTATCATACCAATAAGCCATTAATGGTAAAAATTCCGGGAGATATTCGGTGACTCGTGATAAAATGGTTTTTCTAGTCATCATATTAAAAGAGTTTTGATAATCTATTTTTAAAATATCTTTATCTGATTCGTGAGGATAAAGAAGAAAACGACGCACTGCATGCATTGCTGCTTCTGCTTCGCATTTTGTTCCAAAGCCAAGTTGATACGGGCGAAAAAGTTTTCCCAACTTTTCATAAATACGAGAGCATATTACCTTAAAAGCTAAACGTCGGAAACATATTCCTACTGCTATTGGTCGAGTACCTTCATCTTTTTTATTAAGGCACATAGGTTTGCTCCATAAAAAAATCACGAATATCTTATTTAACTGAACCTTGAAATAAATGAGTTATAAAAGACTTAATTGATGACAGTAATTTAAGAGAATGGTTACCATTCTCGTCACTTACCAAGTCCTTAAGATGTCGTGGTCTTAATGAATCTGTACCACCAGAAGACCCAAGACGAAATGAAGAAATAGCACTTTAAATTTTATTTTCAGATAAATTAAAATTAAAACTAATATTTTTAATCGGATAATTTGGTCGGTGGTAGGAGGGTTAAGGGAGTGGGGGAGAAAGGTGGTTAAATGTCTGGGGTACGTCAGGCTTAAGACTGGTGACTGTGTGGCTGGCTATAAGTTCGACCACAGTGTTAGGTAAGGCAATGGACCAATTATCAGTCAAACGCATCCTCCTGACATTTGGGAGTGTAAAAAGGGTTATCGGGTTTCACGCCCATTAAGATTTTTGATCAGCGTGTTTAGAACTAATAATTTGCAAGGTTACATAAAAAATTTGCCGAAACTCATTTTCCGTAAGGACTATGCAGAGTCCTTTATAAAATATGCCTATAAAAAGAGGTTTAATTCCAAGAAAGTAGCAAACAATATTTAATCTTAAGAATTTTAATTTATTATAGCTGTAAATATTGGTACTATTTACAAAAAAATCCAAAATTAGAAACTTATTTTTTAAGGCAATAACGTAAAAATAATTAGTTGGCCAATAAAAAAAGCTAAATTATTACCTAATAAACATCTTCATATTAGGATCAAAAATATAATAAATTATATCTGATTCTTGTTTTTTAGGCCATAAATAAAAAAACTTTAAATCCAAAATAAAACAAAAAGATAAGAAAATAAAATTTCTTATATTTAATTTGAATGGCTAATAGCTTGTCATAAGCGTTTGATTAATGACATTTATATTTTAAAAAAATGTGATGTTTATCTTAAAGTTTAATTTAGGAAATTTTGCCTCTTAAAATTTATGATGTGCTAATGGGGATATTATAGTATTTGGGTTCCTAATTTGTTTATTCTTACGGCTATTTATATTTTTAACGGATTTTCTGGTAAGATATAAATATATTTTTGCATGTATTAAAATATGGTCATTAACGGTAATTATTTGGTAAATTGCTATAAGACAAAAAATAAATTAGTCCAAATTATCATCAATTTAATTTAGGAATTGCCTGTTTCGAGCTGGTTTTTAAAAATAAATTTTGTATAGTAATTCTGTATAACAGAAACTTAATAGGTAATTAATAAATTAGTTGTTAAGTCAAATATGATGATTAATAGGAAAATTCGTTGGTTATTAATCAAGTGAGTTGGTCTATATCTTCCTGGGGTATCTCATCCTACCTTTAACTTAGGTCCAAGTTCTGCTAAAGTTTGAGTTGGTGTTGTGAGTTTAAAAACAGGGACCGAGGATGTTTCTGCATTTCAAAGCAATCCATCTTAGTTGTCGTACTTATAAGGTTTTTTAATTTTCTACGATTCTACTTTCTTCCTTATTTAAATAAAATTAACGGTTAGGGTTTAAAAATCTACTTCATTTAAACTTTTAGTATGTTTTCTTTGGGATACTCGCCTTACCACTTTTTGGAAGATGGGACATCTTCGGTCCGGGTCCCGGGGTATAACGAACTAAGCCTGCTCAGCCCTCCTTGACCCTCCAAAAACCCAAAAATTAAAAATATTAATCTACGTTTCGGTGGCAAGTCGGCCACCGTTATCAAGATGAAATTAAAATAAAAAATTAAACTAAATTTTAAGCAATTTTGCGTTAATAACGTAATAACTTAGGAACTTCTAAGAGCGTTTTACTTTTTTATGACGTTTTGTCATAAATGACATTAGGTTATTTGACTGGTATATTTATAGAATCTTTTTTGCTAAAATGCTAGAAGTATTTCCCTTTATTATGTGGTTATTATCAAGTGGGTGTAGACAGATTTTTGATTTTTTAATGAAAATAAAATATTTTTTTGGAAAACAAATAATATTTGGTAAAGAATCCACATCATTTCATTTATATAATGTGTTTTAATATTTATGTGTTCTACATTTTGACCCTCCTATCAATCTGTTCATATTTAAAAAAAAGTAATTTTATCGAATTCTTCTGGATTATGGAGCTTTGGAAGGTGTTGAACACATTCCGCAAAATTCAATAAATATATTTGTGTATTTTTATAAACAACGTGTTTTTCTTAGGGCGGTTTTTTTGAATTTCCGGAGTTTTAGAAAATGCTCGGGTCTACCGGAAATTATTAAATATTCAAGGACCATAAACAATCTTTGATAAAATGATAAATAAATTATCTTTATGTAACTTTGCATAACAAAAATAAACCCTTACCTTGTGCTCCTGTTTTTCTCTAAAGACGTTTTTTTTTTTAAAACAAAAATAAAAAGTGAGGTAATTTTTTTCACAATTTCTTCTTGATTAATAAAAGTATGCATTCAAAATTTACAATCCTATTTACACAGATTTTTTGTAACTAAAAGAGCAGAAAGTGTTGAAGCCAATGTGGGTGCACGCGCTGTAGCAGACGGCTCTTCGATACCATAGATGAGACGGTACGCGCAGGAATAAAATAATAAATAACTCAATTATTTAGAGAAAATTTAAAGCAGAATTTTTTGCCGTGCACTTATTAAAGTACTTTATGTAAATATATATTGATAAAAAGGTCAAAATGTGATCTTTAATAAAATTGTAAAGCTCAAAAAATTTGAGCACGAAGAGAAAAAATCATCAAAATCGAGTTTTTATTGGGACAAGAATTTCCTCGATTTTCCGGAAAATCAAATCCAAAAAAATTGGAAAAAAAGAAGAGTGCTTTCGAGAAGGGGACAATCTAAGCTTTTGAATGACGTGCATTGTTAGCCGATATGGTCCGTGAATATATATTAATTAGCGATAAACCCGAGCATTTTTAAAAAATCCGAAAATCTAAAAAAACCGCCCTAAGAAAAACACGTTGTTTATAAAAATACACAAAAATATTTATTGAGTTTTTCGGAATGTATTCAACACCTTCCAAAGCCCCATTATTCAAAAGGATTCAGTAATTTTTTTTTATTAGAAAAAATATGAACAGATTGATAGGAGGGTCAAAAGCGTTTTTACGTGAGTTATTTAAAAATTGGTCCGTCCGTTTGGAAGTGTAAGTAGCTTAAAGCACCTTTCGAGATACGGGGCAGGTGCAAAAAATACTCGCATTTATGGCCGATTATTGCAAAAACTATCAAATTTTTGACAAAAGTGATGGGTATCATTTTTGCAGTTAATAAACTGCTCTTCATTTTTGTCCAAACACGAATTGCGTAAGTGTCATATTTTCGGAGTAATCGACCAAATTAGTTAAAAAAAGATATTTTCGGGCTCTTGAGGGCCATTTTCAGGCCCTTGCGGGCATTTTTTTATATATGATATTTTCACAGGTTATTGTATACATTAATACCTGCAAATTAAAAAAAAAAATGTGACGGTCCAACCTGATCTTCAGGTTTGAGGTTTCTTCGGACTTCATTTACTGAACTATAATTGCTTAAGAACTTAAGAAGTATTACATAGATTATTTGGCGATATCATCGGGAAGGTTTTAAGTCACATACGTCATCTGATTTACGTGCTAAAAGTATTTACCAGACTAAGGATATTACAAACAGGTAAATAAAAGATATTTTTTTAAAATTTAAATAGTGTTTTAAACACAAAAATTAATGAGTGTGTCTCTAACCACATAATAAACGGGAATGTTAGTAGCATTTTAGCAAAGAAAACATGTTAAAAAAAACGTAAAATAAAGAAAAGTGCATTCATTTTATTAAATAACGATAAATGTGTAACATCAATATATGTTAATTTAAATAATACGGGTTACCTATGCTTGATGCTGAAGTAAATTCAGGTAAATTCGACTTTCCACAGGAAACGTAGATTAATATTTTTAAATTTTTTAGTTTTTTGTTTTTCTTTTTTGTTGCAGGCGATCTGCATGTTCAAAGAGGTCAATAGGGCTGAGCAGGCTCAGTCCGTTGTACGCCGGGACCCGGACCGAAGAGGTCCCATTTTCCGAAAATTGGTAAGGCATAAATCCGCCACAAAACTATAGAACATATTTATTTAACCTATTAGGCACAAAAAGCCTAGGAGGCTGCGCTGCCTCCGGTAGTAAATTAAGACTCCCAGGAAAAAAAACAATGTAACCCTATTTTTTAGTAAATTACTTCTATCTATCTATCTATCTATCTATTGTAGCATGGTGAGTTCCCTCGCTGGGGCCCTGAGCACTGAGACCTAAGCTCAGTATGCTCTACACCAACCCTTAAGCATACACCGGTTCCGTTACCCTGTACTGTCCCTTACGTATGCATTCCTTTTACACTGATATGGTTCTGTCGTTTTGCTTACTAGAGCCCCAATTTCCTCACTAGTGATGCGAGTCCCGTTAGTGGTAGGAATCTTATGTCATTTAGGTCCAGCCATGCCGTACCTAGACATTTCCCCCTGATGTGCCTAGTGCTGGGCAATCTCTAAGTACATGTACGGCGTCCTCTCTTTCCTCTCCACACCATCTACATGTACTTGTCTCGCTTTTTCCTATTTTGTTGAGATAGTGTCTGTTTCTACAATGACCTGCCAGTATGCCTGTCTGGTTTCTCATTTGCACCCTATTGAAGACCTTTAAGTTCATAGGAAAGGTCCTTCCATAGTTCTTCCCCAATAATAGCCTTTGATTGTCTGGCTTTTGCCTTTTTCCAGTTCTCATCGAACCGTTTCTCTATCCATGTTGCTATCTCTATCATATCCGTGTTGAAGAGATTCGTCAGCCATTTCATTCCCCGGGATCCCTTTATGTCCAGGGACCCATTGCAGGGTGACTCTGGCGGTTTTCGTTAGTTTATTAATTGCTTCCCGACATCTATTTGTAAGTTCTGATCTGTGCACGGTATTTGTTAGCGCCCCGATCGCTGCCTTACTGTCAGTACATATTAGTTATTTTTCCCCTGTATCTTCTATTAAGGTAGTATTCTATGGCTTTGGCTATTGCCATAACTTCCGCCTGAAATACGGTTGCATATTTTCCCATTGTCCCATAGAACTTGTAGTTCGTCCTTTCTACATAGAAACCGAAGCCTGTCTCCTTTCCTCGAGCCATCTGTGTAGATAACTGTTCCTTCGCTTGGTGTCCCACAGCGTTTGTGAGCCCAGTCATCTGCCGATGCCATGTCCACCTTGTGCATGAGGTCTAAGTGGATTACTGGAGGGATGCTATCCTGCTTCATCGAAAGAGCCACAGTTCCCACTTGGCCCATGATGTCACAGTGCCCCCCCTCTGGTCCTCCACCGTCCTCCATACTCCAGTCTTAGTGCCTCTTCCCTTGCTGAGGCCTTAATCATTATATGGAGAGGTGGGAACCCCTAATAATCTCCAGCGATTCCGTCGGAATAGTGGATGCTGCCCCAGTTATTCCTCTCATTGCCATTCTTTGTATGTGTTTCAGCATTATCTGTGCCGTCTTAAGTTCCGTGCGTTGCCACCAAATCACGGAGGCATAAAGTATCCGTGGCCTGATAACTGCTTCGTATATCCACTTCATGACCTTAGGAGAAACTCCCCAGTCCCGTCTTACGACTCTTCTACAGAGCCATACCGATTCTGTGGCTTTCTTTGCTACCATTTTAAGATGTGCTCTCCTGTTCAGCTTGTCATCTAGTATTAGATACTTGGCTGTACTGGATAGAAGTAAATTACTTACTTCGTATTAGTATTTTTATGAAAATTCCTCATATTTTCTTTATTACTTTATTTTTTAAACATATCAAATTAATGAATGGAAAATTTTATGATAAGTGATGAAAATCTACAACTATTTTTTTACTTATAAGTACCTATATTGTTATAAGATAAGTAATAAACTTCCGACAAGAGTCAAGGTTAGATAGCACTAAATGATGTAAAAACCTAAAACATACGCAATGCGTTACTATACAGGATACAAACAAATCCGTTGAATAGATGAGGAGTTTACAAAATTGTAGATTATCTCTAAAATTGTCAACATCGTCAGTGAGTGTCGCAACCAGTACTTATTATTAACAATGGTTTGTATGGAATAGTGAACAATTTTCTTCTTGGTTTGGTTCTTTATTTTTTGTAAGAATTTAACTTTATGTAGTATTTAAAATTTTAAATAATGAACTGACTAATTCTTTGGACAAACTACTACTAAAAATCAGGCCAAACCCACAGTTCCAATAATACGGTGGTCAATTTATTTAAAAGTACAAATAAAGAATGTCTTGGATTAAAAGTTTATTGGAAGATAAACGGGACATTTCTTCAATCATTGATGGTCACTGGCCACCGAGGTCCCCAGATATAAAATCGCTTGATTTTTTCTTTTAGGTGATTAAAAAAAAAGGTCCAGTCTATACTAAAAGCTTTTTAGGAATAACGCCCAATTTAAAAACCCTAGCAAAAAGAAGGTAATGCGGATATCCAATGAGTCCATAGTAAATGTAATATGTTTAGTAAAAAAAGTAACAAAATAAAAGTTCTTATAAAAATACTATTAAGAAGTCAGTATTTAACTAACAAATGCGTTATTGTGGGTTCGATAAATTAGATTTACGCAAAAGATTTTAATTTTTTTTGCTTTATTTGCCAAAAAAGTAAAACAATAACTTTATGTTAAATGTAAGATATTTTTGGATTGCCTTAATTTATTTAAAATACAACGCGTTTCAACTGGTATGTATATCCTACCGTCTTCAGGTAAATACTAAATGAGTCAGTTGACTACAGGAATATTTAAGGTACTGTTACCTATAAGAAGCTAAAAAAAAGAGACATTTTCAATATTTTTTTCTACACTTTATTTATTATATAAGGTAATCAAACTTTTCTATAGTATTAAACAACTCTTGTAGAATACAAAATATATATTTTTTTAAATTTTCCATACCTTGGGCACCTTATAGAGAGCCCCAAAATCGACCCCTCAAAAAAACACTGCTCCATGACGGACAGTTAACCTCTGAAACAGCAAGTAGGAAATAAAAAAATTTAAATGGGTTTTAAATAGAAAGCCGTCTTACAAAAGAATCGACCAGAAAATTTGAAAAATAGGCGGACGTTCAAAAAAACAAGTTCAAAAATCTATCTTTTATTCAGATATTTTTTTGATGCAAAATTTTTTCTTTTATCATTTTTTTATGAAATTGTGGTCAATTTTAGTCGAAGAAGCTTAAACAAGTAGTCCAGAAAACGAAGCTGTGCTGTGTTGGACGAAGCGATTTGTATTTTCGGATAATCTAAACCATGAAATCCTTCCGATGTCACCAAAAATTCTCTGGAAATTTTTGTTTCTGTGTTTGGAATTTTAATATGGAAAACTTCTCCTTTCTCACTGACGTTTTCGCATAATAATTGGGCCCTCTCTTATTTTCTGCAAGCCCCAGTAATGCCAATGATTAGCCCAACCTGTAACAGAGGAAAATAAACTTAATTACAGTACGCTAAAAGTCACTACAACTTTAAACTCATCTTTTTTTTGTAGATATTTTTTGAAAATATAAGAACTCTAGATTTTTACCTTAATAAGCAAAAATTTCCCATCATCGGCTGTGATTAGAAACTGGGCAGTGTGTCCTTTTGACAATGTCTTGCTTTTCTTTGGCTTATATTCTTCGCTTTTTCGTTTTAGGGGTGCTTGTAACTGTGCGAACTTGCCTATATCCAAATTGTTCTTTGTAGTGATGACTGCTCTGAGCATTGAGTAAAAAGCCCATGTGCTGGAGCAACTGTATTTCAAAGATTTTGTCTCGCAACAAGCCAGGAAAACTTTTTCTTGAAAAATATTTTTTATTTTTTTTTTCGGAACACCAATCGACAAATTTTTGGTACACTCGTTAGTATTTTTCTTTTAATTTTGACGGGAATAGCGAACAGCGATTTGCTCCGTCTTTTCTATGTCGAAGAGAAGGGAATAACCAGACATCCTGCTTATTTCTGGTTAAAATGACTAATTTTAGTAAAATATCTCCAATGCACCATTCTTGCGTCAAATAATTTGTTTATTAAACATCACACAAACGGCCTTGTCAACATAGCAGTTAACTGTCAAACTAGTTTTATTTTTTGGGCCCAAAACATTGGTACAGGTATGACGTAAACCAATTAAAAAATATATATGTTGTTACTAATATATGCGGTCGTAGATAAAATTTTGTATATTACTCGTGCGGTATCAGGTCATTACAATACTCGTGTGATTACTCAGACTTGGTCTACCACCTTGTTGAGACAAAATTTAACACTGGTTATTGTAATGAAGCTCATACCGCACTTACTGTATAAATAACTATTATGCTTTTAAATAATTTAATAATTACGAATTGATTACAAACGCTTTTGCATACATTTGCTTTATCTTTCAAATATTGAACTTTAAAATTAAAGACGTTTTAAAAATATAGTAAAGTTCTTCAGTGATTGTTGTTCAAATAATGAATTATTCTTTTATAAAATCCATCGAAGCAGAGGTGATTAATTTTACACCTTGTTAGACGGGACTAACGACGAACATCGTGTATTCAGAGCGATCTGGTGTAGCCTTAACGTTTACATGCGACTGATTAAATTTAATGAATAATCGCGCCAATAAATATGTAAAGTTTTACCTTGCTCTCCGTTGTCATCATTCAAATTCAATTTTTTATGCGAGAGCAGGACCGAGTGCGACTTTTTTTCAGGTAGTGGATATTCGTCCGTCCACACAGTGAAAGAATAATATTTTTAACTTATTGTCCACCCATGTATGGACAAATGATATGTTTTATTATTTGTCCACATACCGAGTGGTGCGTCTCCGAGCGGAACATAGGAAATCCCATGTAAATTTTAAGGGGGTAAATTATTGGCTCCCCTGTACATTTTACAGAAAAAATGTAAGATAACTTTTTGAAGAGACCAATCTGAAAAACCCTCATGCCAAGTTTCAAAAAAATTATTAAACAAATATTGAATTATTCAATTAAATGTAATTGCAAACTTACCAAACTTGCGGTTCAGGTAAAACCAAACAGACACCAGCCACTAGCAAACAATTTGTTATAACCATTACATTTAAAGTAAAAGATACGTTAACATCATTTTTTTTATCAAACCTTTATGTAACAATTAGGTTTAACTAATAACAATTATTACTCTCGATCATTAAAAAAATAATTTTATCATACTAGAATTTAAAAGAAAAACTAATAGCAGTATCTGAAATATTTTCAATGTATTTTCCCATTAAGACTATCTGGTCCATTTTAACCATTTGACTATTGTCAGTAAATTCGAGCCCGAAGCCATCGCAATAAACAATTGTAAATGTTTAACTCAGAAGATCAAAAATAGATCCGAAAAAAGAATATTAATATAATATTTTACTAGGTGTGGAAAAACAAAATAAAAAAAAAATAAAATACAATAACTTTTTTAAAAATAATAGAGAATTAGATAAAAACATTAATTAATCAAATGTTTAAACAACCCCCCATTAACAGTTAAACAATATCCCAACCGATCATAAAATTAATCTCTAACGTTGCTAAGTTGATATTGCAAAATTTTAGTAAATTCTAACGAAATAGAGTTTTGTAGCTGGTTCCGATTCTCAAATTTTACACTTTTATAAATAACACTTTTTAAGTGACTCCACAGAAAGAAGTCATTCGGTGAAAGACCAGGTAACCTGGCTGGCCAAAGTATCCGGTACCGTGGACCAATAATATTGCCGTTAGAAGCATTTTCCAGTTAATCTCTAACCATACAGGCATTATGAGCGGGGCAACCATCCATTTGGTACCAGATCATTTGATCTCCCCGAACAACTTCTTCCAAGGCGCGTCCAATTTGATTTTGAAATAAGTCCAAATAGGTTTCTTGGCTCCAATACCGGCAATTCTGAATATTTGGTTCATTGTTGAGAGTGAATGTAGATTCATCGGTAAAACAAATATTTCTTAAAATTTCCTTTTGTTATTTGCTCTTTCCATCATTTTAAAACAAAATTTCATTCTTCGCTCTTCATCTCCTTCCTGCAGCTTTTGATGTTTTTTAAAGTTATACGAAATATTTGTGTTTTTCAAAGTGCGCAAAACCATTGTATGATGTTTATTTACCTCTTGCCCAAGAACCCTCGCACTAACCATTTTGTTTTCCTCCACACTCAGTAGAATATTAAGATCTGTGTTCTCTTATTCTTCGGCTCTATTTTCGATATCCTGAGTTGAACATTTACAATTATTTATTACCGTACCTTTGGACTCGAACTTACTGACAATACGTTTAATAGTTGAAATGGACGGAATTGGCTTGGTGGGGAAATAAACTAAAAACATTTAGAATACTGCTCTTAAACTGTTTCCCGCATAATGCCACTTAATTATGGATACTTTTTTGTCGATTGAATAATTCATATTTTTTTAAAATATCGACTGTCACTGATTTATTGACACTTTTCCTAATGTCAGGGACAATATTCATTTTACTGGTGTCTGTTTGGTTTTACCTGAACCGAAAATTTGGTAATTTTGCAATTACATTTAATTAAATAATTTAAGATTCGTTTATTAATTTTTTTGGAACTTTGCACGAGGGCTTGTCAGATTGGTCTCTTCTAAAAAGTCATGTTACATTTTTTTGTAAAATGTACAGGGGAGCAATAATTGCCCCCTTTAAAATTTACATGGGATTTCTTATGTTCCGCTCGGCGAGGCACCACCTGGTATATGCGGACGTCTACACATGTGCGGATGTCCACACATAATGAACTCGGGTGTTTGTGTGTTATTAAACAATATTGTTGTTTTGTTGCTGTAGGGAAGGTAAAGGGACAAGTTTACTTTAAGCTTTCCTTTTGGTTTTGTTTAAGACACATATTTAAAAGTAAGTGGATTTTCGTTCACACATTGGGTAAAAAATATTTTTGTCTAGTCGTCCACACATGTTTCTTTTTATAATGTGTGGACGAATATTTTATTAAACGTCCACAGATGTGTGGATGATGAGTAATAAACGTTCAAAGTCCACAAAATATTATGTTTGATAATAGAATATTTAAAGTGTAGACAAATTATTCTTTCGTCTATGCCATATAACTTAAAGCAGTGGAATAAACGTTAAATATGCCATAAAAAATCTATTGAGCACAAAAATCAAGTAAATAAGAGTGAGAAAAATTTAACTTTTTTATATATATTTGTTTAAGTCAAGCAGCACATTTAGGATAACATGTATAAATTTTTATTGCTTAAGTAAATTAATAACTTGTGAAATTATATTCTAGGTAAAATAACAATTGCTTATTTCTTTAATAAATATAATTTTTTATTCCTGGAATATTTTTTTATTTAAAAATTAAACGAGCTACATTTGGGCACGTTTATACTGCTTAAATCCCAAAAGTTTAACTTCGAGCATAGCCAACTTTACAGAGTTTTATACCGACAGAAAAACGTTTTACTGTTTACTGGAAAATTTAGTTGATCATAAAAACGATTAACTATTTATATTTGTTTAATTATTGAGAAAGTTTAATAATACATATACACGAATTCATTATGTGTGGACGAAAAATATTTTTGACAACTCGTCCACACACGTATTATACAAGGCAGGCAAATCAGGGTGCAGAGATTTTTAGTAAAATAAAAGGAGATGTCAATTTAATAGGCAAAAGCTTGAGCAAAATAAAGACAGACAGAAAACGTGCTGTGGCCGATTCCCTTTCTACCGGCCCAACAAGAAAAGGGGAATACCGCGGAAAGGGCGTTCGGGTGGGAACGGCGACGGCACTAGGCAGTATCAGCCGAACCCGGACGTTAAAGAAGTGATGGTCAATCGCATTTTTGAAAACTTTTTACGATATTTTCGTGTTTATGCGGTCATGTTAATCACTGTTGTATTTAACACAACAGTAACTAAAAGGTTGTTAAATTTTTATTAGACCTAAGCCTAAAAATAAAATAAAAACTGCTATTAAAAAAAATTAACATATTAATATTCTTAAAAACTATTGAAATCATAGTAATCCTTATAATAAAAAAATACCTCTAAAAATATATTTTAGAGGAGTCAAATCGGTGCCCTTGCAGGCCATGGTATGATACCTCTGCCACAAATAAGCCGTTTACTAACCACATTGGTTAATGCACCCAGATTTTTCAAAACGATTAAAGATATTTTAAAATCGTTTGGCAGGATGCAATCTGTTGACCAGGGTAATTATAAGCAAATTGCCCAACAACTTTACATGCACTTTTGGCTTTGGAATAAAAATTATATTAATTTTTTTTTACGAGAATACATTTTTTAAAATAGCAGAATATTATTATCTTCAATGCAAAAGCGTATGTGAAAATGAACCCAGCCGCCATAGACGGTCATTAAAAGTATTGCTAGTGAACGCGATGGGCAGTGTTGACAACCGTAAAAATAAAATAATTTATGTTGTCTTTCCCGATAAAATAATAAAAACCTATTATTAAATCGTGAATATTGTACTGCATGAATAATATAGGGTGTGGTTTAATCAGTTACCAAATTTACTTTTTGGGTATCATATAAATTAATATATTTTTAAAATGACAGATCCGTCATAATGTTGTTAAAGCAAAATTTTTTGAATACAATCCGTAAATATGCGTACAGTAACCTGAAAATACAATAAATGTTCTACCAAAAAAAAAAATACATTACCATAATTATTCAGAGGTAACCGAATTATTATAATTTATCTGGTGACAGATCTACCATTTCGAGAACACAGTTATTACTTCAAGTATGAAAGCACTTTCTTGGACATAATTTACGGCGATTATTTTTTATTTAGAAATCAAATTGTATTAAATTTGGGCACATAAATTTGAGAACAAATAATGGGATTTTATATTGGTAATGATATATATTTTTTTAAGACAAGAACTTGATATGGTAATTCAAATAATATACCAATTAATATATTTAACAAATTAAACGGATTATGTTATATATTAATATATCTTAAGAAAAACTAATTGGTATAAAAATAATATAAATACCAGTAGCTAGAATAATTTTGAAATTTATCCCAGGGTAGCGATAGGTTCCAGGTGGATTCCTCAGCTTTTTTTGTAAATAAAAAAATCGGAGTTTTTAACAGCAAATTTTTTAAAACTGTACTTTTAAGAAATTTATTTTGATTTTTAAATTACCTCAGTTATTACAATATTATGGGGTTTTCAAAAATAAAATTTTATTAAAAGTTTAAAATATTTTCTATAAGAAAATGTAAGTAATAATATTTAATGCTGATGGGATAATAATGTAAATACAATTTTAAAAATACACTGGAAGGGTAAAATTGTTGATAAAAAAAGTTTCATAAAAATACAAAGTATTTTTACAAAAAAAAAACATTAGTTACAATTATTAAATTAGCTAAAAATTAGCCTTTCTAGTAAATTTAAGGCCATGCACCTTTGGTACTTTAACTCAAAAATGGTATTTTACAGTAGAGTAAAAGAAAATAAGCCCTGTAGTTTAAATGTTTTACAAGCCAAATCTTAAACTGAGTTTTTGTCTGCATGTAAATTATTGAAGTAACTTAAATTTGGTTTTATAATAAAGCTAAGGAATAACATAGGTTTTTTTAATATATATTTTTAAATTATGTCAATTTTGCAGAACAATACATCATTTAGTTGTATTTTGCATAATTTAGTTCATAGCAGTTTCTTAAAATTCACTTTTATTAAAAAATCTTTTCTTACGCTTATTTTCCAATAAAATATGTTTTTTTGTGAGTAAGTTTAAAAAAAAAAGTTCGAGATTTTTAGACCCTTTAGATTTTCAAGACTTTGTGTGATATGTTGATTTTTGTTAAAAATATAAATTAAATATTTATTATTTAGAGAAATTGCAATCAGTTCATTTAAAAAATATATTCTTTCTGTTAATTGATTCAGGAAAATTTCGTTTTTGCCCAATAACTCAATAATTTTTAAATAAGCCAATGTTATTTCTAATAACACTTTCTAACAGTAAAATATTCTCCAATATTTTGTTTGGTTATTTTTGTATTTTTTATGTGGAAAATACGAAAAAAATTAGGTTTGTTTTGTCGCCTACCTATCGTGAGTACCATTAGAAATATGGTATTTATATAGCAATAAACCATACCTGTACACCTCCTTTTGCATTTCCATGCTTTAATTTGTTCTTAAAATTGTAAACATATAATAATTCTGTTATTATGTCAATTAAGCAATAAAAAACCCGGCCCTTTATTCAGATAGTACTAGGTAATCTGGACGCTTTTTTACTTAGGGCAAGTTCTTTATTCCATCGAGAAAAAGTACCCTGAATTTATGCGCTGAACGTCAAATGACGTCATGAGAATTTCTGATGGAACAAATTAAAACAAAATGTTTAAAAAAGCTCGCTGTTTGTTCTGAAACTGTCAATGCTCAGCTGATTGTTGTGTTTTTTTTTATCTTTATGACAGCTCAGTTTTTCTTCCGTATTTATTTATATTTTTTTGCTCAAGTGTTTTATAAAAACGTTTTAATGGAATCCATTGGACTCTCCAGCGATAGTTTAAAAACGGTTTGATGAATTAGCGATTAATGCGCTTATCTTTATGACAGCTCAGTTTTTATTCCGTATTTATTTATATTTTTTTGCTCAAGTGTTTTATAAAAACGTTTTAATGGAATCCATCGGACTCTCCAGCGATAGTTTAAAAACGGTTTGATGAATTAGCGCTTAATGCGCTGGATCCATCGATGCAATTAAAAACTTGCCCTTAGCTGATAAGCCCGAACTGGCTGCTATTAAGTTAAATGTCAACGGTTGAAAGGAATAGAGTATATATTATATGAGTGCCTATCTGTAGTTTTGCATTTTACATTTTAAATTGTGTTATGTCTCGTCGACAGTGTTAGACGTCTGCAAATTAATTTTGTTATGTCTGAGTACGAATTATATTTTGGCTGCAAATTAGGCAATCAGCATAAAAGCTGGAGCCCTGGAAACTCACAAATCAATGCCGTTTGCTGTACCAATGATTGGGAGAGAACCAAAAAACCACGCAACAGACTGCTACTTTTGACTTACCAACATAGCACTTTTCTTATCGAAAAATAAACGTGCCATTGCTTTTCCCAATTTGAAGCCTGCTATTTGGCCAGTTTCGCACGAAGATTTGTTGACGGTTCCTAAACCTCCAGAAAAGTGAATCTTGCCTCCGACCTAGGCAAGTAAATTAAAGTTTTTTTGAAAATATACGTAATTCTGATTATACTACAGCAGAAGAATGCCCTCATTTAAGAGATTTCAAACCGACCAAAGATCAATCCGAACTCTTTTTTTTTCCAAATAAGTGGATGGAATTTTTTACAACCGGACGTAAAAATAACGTATTCTAGAAAATTGCAACATTCATCCACCTTTTCACAAAGTAGAGCTATGGTATACTGCAACGATGTTAGTGGACTAATGTTTCAACTAGGAAGAGAACAGGTGTCTCAGGAATAGCGTCTACTCATAGATTCCTACTAGATTCCTAGTTTATAAGCCGTACTTCTGTATTATGGAAATATATGTCCCTTGGTACCAGTGGCCTATTATGTAAACATGCAAATACTTCTTTATGTTTTAAATTATACACGGTACGGTTGTCAAATCTCGTCTGATCTCACAGTTAAAGGAATTCTAACAAAAATGCAGCCTGGATTTACTAAGTATTGTTAATTCCTATGTAAGTGAAATGGTAGGAACAAAGAATAGCATTACGAAGTAAAGGATTGGCTTTTAAGATCAACCCGAGAGCCTGGAGTAAAAAGTGTGAAATATCCACTGCTTGCTGATCCTTCCAAAGTATTATTACCACCTTTACATATAAAACTGGGTTTATTAAAACATTTTGTAAAGACAATGAACAAATCATGGGGATTTTTCAATATCTTAGTGAGAAACTTCCAAAATTAAGTGAGGCGAAAACCAAGGAAAGAATATTTGTAGGTCCTCAAATTCGTCAGTTTTAAAATTTTGGCCCCGGGGGGAAAAACATGGGGTACCTTAAATTTTGGGGGTTAAAAATTTCGGGAGCCAACCTGGTTACAATTAAAGTTTTAATAAAGCGTTCGCAAAAAATCGATGGGAGTAACATTTTAAAAATTAACATTCCCCCTTTAAACTTTTCCGGCAAACTTTAAGGTTTACGAACACGGTAAAATTTTATCGCAAAAAAAAAAATAGGAAACAAAGCCAAGAAAAAAGTATGGAAATATGTTTGCGACTACTTTGGGCAATGCTTGAATTTGGGAAAGATAATTTAGGCAAAATCACAAAAATTTTTTTAAACAGTAATTTAAAATTTATATTTTTGTAAATTTTGTTACCTTTTAATACTAATATTATTTAAAAAAAAGAAAATTTTGTACCTTACAGTGTGCCTCTTTAAATTAAACATGTTTAATGTATGCCTCTAAAAAGTGTTACTTAACGGAGCAAAACGGACATTTTTTTTTCGATAACCAAAAAAAAATCTTTACTGTGGGACAGTGTAACTTAATAACCAAATTACTAAAACTGTTTTATATTTATTAACCTTTGAACCAAAACCTTTGATTAGTAACTCTAAATAAATAAACAAATAGCAATAAGAATTTTATAGTTTTAATGTGTTTTCTTTGGGATACTTATCTTACTACTTTTTGGAAAATGGGACCTCTTCGGTCCGGGTCCCGGGGTATAATGAACTGAGCCTGGTCAGCCCTATTGACCCCTATGAACTTGCAGATCGCCTGCAACAAAAAAGAAGAAAAACCCCCAAAAAAACCTAACAAATAAAAAATATTAATCTATTTTTTCGGTGGGCTTTCCCCAAATAAGATAAAATTAAAAAAAAAAATTAAACTAAATTTTTTATCAATTTAACTTAAAATTTAATTTTTTTTAAAAAAAAAAAATTTCAAAATTTTATTAAAATTTTTAATATCAATTTTATCTTAACAACGGTGGCCGACAGCTAAGCAGGCTCAGTTTGTTATATCCCGGGACCCAGACTGAAAAATCCCATTTTCCAAAAAAGTGGGGGTGTACCCCAAAAGAAAAAAAAATTTTGCCCTAACAACTATAAACATATTTAATAATTTTATTGGGTTAAAAATTAAAATCTACAATGTTAGTTTTGTTAACATTGTCCCAAAAATAAAATATATTGAATAGGGGTAAAAACAATTCCTGTAAAAATAATTAAACCGAATAGAACATTAGTAAAAATAAAAATAAGTCGAAAAGTGTAAAAACTGTAATGTATCATATATTGGTTGAGTGAAAAGTGTATCATAACTAGAATAAGAAATCATAGAACATCAATATTAAATAGTTTGTTGTCATTGACGAATTTACCACTTCATTGTCAATCTCTTCTACACTTCTAACTTATAAATATGTAGCCCTATCTGTATATTTCTTCTGGAGCTGATGTTTGTTTAATTTTAAACTGAAAAAAAAAAATGCTTTTGGTTGACATTGGCGTCTCTAGGATTTTCAAAATCAGATGATATCGGCTTCAAGGAGAACTTTGGTAAAAAAAAATGAAATATGCCAAAATAACTTTTTTTTGGGTGTAATGTAAAAATTTGACTTTTTAGAGCATATCCAGAAGTTTTTAATTATTAAATTTTATTGTCTGATCCACAATTTGGCAAAATTATTTGCATTTTTCTTGAAATTAGAAGCATCTGAAATTATTGCATAAGAAAATTGTTGAGTAAAGAAAAATTTAGGCTATGGTTTTAAAAAAATTTTATTTTTATGTCCCAAACTTCCTAACTTTGGAACTACAGAGCAAATAAAATTTTTAGAAAACAACCTAAATTATTTTATTTTATAAATGTGGAAAAACATAGACGCATGAAATGTGGGACAGATATTTATATTTTTAAAGGCTTTCTTACAACAATATTTGTATTTATCCGCTACCTTGGGAAAGGGTGGAACCCTAAAACCCTTTTTTTTCAGCCAAATTTTAGGAGGTAATTCCTCATTAAAAAACATAAAAAAGTTTTTGTAAATATGGTTCCAAAAACTTTTAAGTTTTAAAGATAAAAAAAATTTCTTTTAATAAGCCCTACAAGGCTGTCTTCGTAAGAATAAGGGGCAACATATTTTTATTATTCCCACAAGCGGCCATAATGTTCAGAAATTTTTGTGAGACAATTTTGGACCTCTGAAAAAATATCTAAATAGAAAAAAGAAACTTATGCAAAAATTCTGAGAAATCTTACCCACATTCCTGAATGGCACTAAATACTTTTTGTAGGAAAAATAATGTTCTGTAAAAGCGACCATTTTCGATATAATGAGAATTTATCAATAAATAACGAACCAATATTTTACCAAAAAAGTGTCGGCTTTGGAAAAAAAATAGATCTGAAAGTCCTTTGGAATCATGCAAGGAATACGGAAAATATGTCGCTGATTTACCCCCTTTTTGGGTCATTTTAAAAAAAGGCCAAGAATTTTGAATCGTATTCATGATATGTATGATGTCAGTGTTGACTAATAAAAAATTGACCAATTTTTACTGAAACACTACTTCTTTCGTGGATAAATCGTGTTTGTTATGATAGCTAATTAAAAGCAAAAGGTTTTTATAAGATTGTATAACTTTTTTCTAGATTTCGGCAGACATTGTCTTTTAGCATTTATTAAGGTGAAGATCCCAAATACTTTCTGATGTAAAAATGTTGTTCCAAAGCAGACACTTTTTCCGGTAAAATATTGGCCAATTATGTATTGATATATTCTCGTTATGTCAAAAATGGTCGCTTTTAAAAAACATGATTTTTTTACATAAAAAAATTTAGTGCCATGCATAAAAAATTTTTTTTCGGCCATTTTTCAAGAGGTTCGAAAACGCGTATAAGAATTCTAAACAGGATTATTCATATTTCTTAAATAATTCTGAACAATTTTTGTTAAATTAAATTTTTACTGGACCTTTTATGAATAAAAGCCTTTTTTTGCGTAAAACATTTCGGAAAATTATGGCCGTTTGTGGGAATAATAAAAGTATGTTCTCCTAATTTTCACGTAGACAGTCTTGTGGGGCTTATCAAGAGAAAAATTTTAGCAAAAAAATGTATGTCAGACTTAATCTTGCGTCCCATGTAATCCGTTTTGCTCCGAAAATTCGTTTTTCGTTCAAAGTTTGAAGAAAATTTTCGGGAAAATAAAAACCCAAATTAAAAAGTCATAAAGAGGTATCCATAGGCAAACTCAAGACGAGAATCCTAAAAAAATAAGCTTAAACGGTTGAACTATATAAATAAAACTAAAGTGATTGGGGTGTGCACAGTGTCGCTTCGTTCCACCGTGTGGCATCTTATTAAAATAATTGTAAAAAAAATGTGCGCCACTGACATTTTTTTACAATTTTTATGTGTTTTAAATTTAAGCAACTAATCATACACTTTTTTGTCTTGCAATATTTTTTATTGCAAGGGTCTGGACCCCACTAAAAAAACACTTCTTAAAGAATTAAATTTAATTTGTAACTAAACTACTAATGCGGACCAGAGACTTGCAATAAATGGATTTTATTTTTTTTCTCGAAAACGAAGCAAGGTAGGAAAAAATATCAAGAGACAAAAAAGTTGGTGTACATTTTTTTACAATTATTTTTTCTCTCTTGCTCAAATGGCAGTAAAGCTTTCAGGTCCTTTGCCAAAAATGTTAGTTAGAACTTTTGCATAAATTCTTTTCCATCCCTAATCTCTGAAGATGGAAATTTTTCTACCTCCCAAGGAAAAGAACATTTGCCAAACAATTTGCGGCATTCTACCTTGATCCTCCTATTAATCTTCCTCTTCCAACAGTTGTCCTGTTCTCATAAAATGCCCGATATAATTTTAAAGTCAAACAGATAAGCGTATTCTTTCTTCTCTTAATAGGCATACCAGCAATCTTTAAAAAATGCTCCCGAGCTTGCACCCACCCTAACTCGCTCTTTCGAACCCTTTTACGACGGGGCATTTTCCCGGAATTTGAAAGCTGCAGTGTGCAACCTCCCAAAAGATGAAAAAACTCTCCCTTCTAACTTACAGGGTGCCGGAAATGACATGAAAAATTTTAAGGTATGATTCTACTTTAAAAATATGAAAAAGTTCATATTAACATAGGTCCGAACCCTAGAGGAGCTACTGCCCTGAAGATGGTGTCATCAGTTTTATTTAATTTATTAGGATCTACTTACAATACGGGAATTAACTTCTCTATTTTATAGTGATTAAAGTCACTTTTTTATAATTTTAGGAAACCCCCTATTGCAACCAGTGGCGTGGAACAAAGGGGTGGTTAGTTGTTTAGTTAAATTTTTTTTGCCAAGGTTTTTTCCAAAAAAAAAAGCCCTTAAATTTTTACGAAAAAAGGTTCCCTTGTTTAAAGTCGTATAGTAGGAAAACGGAAAAAAAGGACGACTGCAGTGCGTAAATACAGTAAACAGGCTATGTAAAAAAAAAAAAAAACTTAAATATATTTAAAAATTAGTTATTCTCTACACCCATTCCCAAATAAGAAAAACAAATTTACTGGTACTCTACATCTTTTAATTTTTTTTAAATAGCCTGTTTACTGTATTTACGCACTGCGGTCGCCCTTTTATTTATCTCGAAAACCGTCGACTATGGGACTTTAACAAGGGAACCTTTTTTTTTTAAAAATGTTCAAAAAAACATAATTTATTAAAAAATACACTGGGAAAAAAATTGACAAAAAACAAACCCCCCCTTTGCCCGCCACTGGTTGAAGGTCAAACATATTTTCAAAAAGTAAACCCCAATCACTCTAACTTATACGTAAAATTTTTCCCCGCATTGTAAGTAGATTTAAAAAATTTGTTTTGCACCATCTTAAGGGCCAGACTTCGGGGCCCGGGTTTTAATATAAATTTTTTTTTCATATCTTTATGTATCCCTTTAAAATTTTTTCATTGTCATTTCCGGCCCCCTGAAACCTTTTCTCTTCTTTAGTTGTTTGAAAGTAAGGGAAAAATTCTTAATTCCCAAATCTTAAAAAGAAAACATAAGATCTTACATGATAGAAATAGGATTCCGTCACAGTAGACCCACAGCTGATCTTTTTTCCCTTTGTTCAAAACGGAACAAGTCCCTTGGTTTTTGGTGAATCCCAGATCTTTGCTTTTGACATATCCAAAGCTTTCGATCGGGTCTGGCATAAGGCTTCTTAACAAACTTCCTTTTACGGTCTTCCATAAGCTTTGCTTTGGTTTTTCCAGTTTTTTTTCTAATGACCTATATCTTAGTGTGATGGTCATTCCTCCAGCTTCTACCAAATTAATGCTGGGGGCCCCAGGGCTCAGTGCTGGACCCACCTGTTTCTTCTACACATTAACGATCTTCTCTTTTCCAATCAATCCCATTCATAGTTTTGCTGAATAGTACCCTCCACCAAAATTTTTTTTAAACCCCCAAGAAAGGGGAAAAAAAGCGCAGGTTAATGCAGATATACTTTCACAAGACCTCAAACTTATCTTGGATTGGGGCGCCAAAAATTTGTTCAGTTTAATGCCTCGAAAAACAGTCATGTTGCTGTCGCGAAAAAAACTGCCAATGTCATCCCCTTTCATATGAGCGGAAGTTCTGCAAAAAAAGAGTCGTTTAATCTTGTCGGCGTTACTTTTAGAAAACCTCAACTGGCACAAACACATTACATCCATAGCCTCGACAGCTTTCGGGTTCCCCTTTCGAGCCGGAAATATTTCTCTTCTTTAATCTGTACACTCTGTATGTATCCCAAATAAAAACCCCCTTTTTAATATTGTTTCATGTCTGGGGAATGGCTCCCCTAAACACTTAGCTTCGGGCTCCATTTAAAGAAGAGCCGTTCTTTATTAATATCCCAAGCTCACAGAAAGGCTTCCTCTTCTTGCCCCCGCGAGCGTAGGGGACTTTTTTCATTTTTTACGGTTTGTAGAAGGGAACCTTTTCTCCTTATCCCAGAGCAAACTATGAACTTTTTCTCCCTTTTTTAAGGGTTTTTTTCCCCAATTTTTTCCTTTTTGTTCCTTCACCCTTTCAAACTAGGGAAACCCGTCCAGAAGGTTTTCCTTCTCCTTTTTAATTTAAAAAAGTTGGTCAAAATCCCCTCACCCAATTAAACCATACTTAGTACTTAGGTTTGCCTTTTTGGAAAAATTGTAAAATTAAAAAAAATTTTTTAATTTTAAGGAAAAAAAATTTTTTTTTTTTTAAAAAAAAATTATGACATATCCACCACTATTTAGTACGCGGAAGATTTACATATTGTCAATTGGTACGGCTAGAAAGAAGGTTGGAAAATGTTGTTTATATTATCCTTATAATGGGTTATCGATAAAGTCCAGCCCTGTTCCTTGTTGCCTTGGGTTTCGTGTCTGAAGACAGTTTCCGCTCCGAGTTTGCTTCTTAATGTTTAATTATTAATTTCGCCCGGTATTTATAACGGATATTATAAAAGTGCTTTTCCTTTCGCTGCGCCGTGTTTCTAATTAAGCCGTTTACAATAATGCGAAAAAATGTGTCCAGCTCGCTGCTACAGTTGCTTGCATGCTATTTTGCACCTTGTGCTAGTTAAAAAAAAAAAAAAGCGTTAAAGTAGCAAAAAATAAGTTATATATTACACAATTGAGAAAAAAATATTTACCCATGGTGTGTCAGTAAAAAAAATTTAATGAGCTTGTTGGTTTTTTTTTTTAAATAATTTGTAACATAAAGGGGAAGCTTTAAATCCAAATCTCGCAGGAGAGCGAAGCAAGCTGATTTTATGTCACGTTAGGTTTAGGTTTAAAGTGAGTGGACTTTTTACGCCCTCCACCGGACCGCTCGGTCTATTGTGTCTCACACCTTTTTATGTTTTTCCAACAGGATTAGACTTCCCACGAATCCGATATCAGATTGGGGGAAAGTTC
>JAHBCN010010392.1:0-31885 GCA_019359885.1 Listronotus oregonensis | reverse complement strand
ATAAAAAAAAACATGCTGCCTAATTTCTCGGAGGAGAAGCCATAAGAATTTTCCCAAAAGAGGCAGATTTTCTATTTTTTTTGGTGAACAAAAACAGGGAAACTATTGTGACACTTTTAAAAGTAGCATATTTATACTTACAAAGTGCTTTACAGAGGCACGTTAAACAGCTTTATCTTAATTTCAAATATGCAATAAAGAACTGTGCTTACTCGTGGAACAAACAACCAATTATAGGAGACATTCTGTAAACAACATTTTAGGATGCACATTGTTTTTTAACCATCCGCATTTTTATTACTAATCTCATCCCGAGTGATGATCGCGTTTTTAAAATTTTAATGTTTTTAGCAATTTTTAAAAAATTTAACCCGCAATTGTTAAAAGTTGACACTTAGACTGTTTAAAAAAAATGTCAGATTTTACAGGTTGCCTACTAAAATCATTGAATAACACGGGCAATGACGTTTCTTTAAAAAAATTCAAAAACCGTTGTTAATTTTTAACAATTGCTAAATCCATTGCTAAATTTAACAACGCGATCAAATTTTGTCGTTTTTGTTTTGGGTAGTAAGAAAATTTAAAAAAAATTGGGGGAACGGTGGGGCGTTTACATCCATGCCGAACGGTCGTTTTTCGTTAAACAACTGAAAAAAGGTATTTGTAATAATTGTGAATATTTTTTTTACACTACTATTTAAACGCTTTTTTTTACACCCGCACTCTTGTAAAAAAATGGATTGGAAATTTTATGATAACTAGTATTTTATTATTTAAAATGAAAAAATTTTTAAAAAAATGTTATAGCCAGAAAATATTAATAGTATTTTTATTACCTTTTTGTGTTTGTTAAAAATAATGATGGGGTTTGGGTTTAAAATTTATTTTTTGATTAATTATAACCCCCCAAAACTTAAAAATGGGGTTTGGTGTTTGATAAACAAAAAAAGATGGCTACCTTTCTGGCACCTGTAAAAGCATTTAAAAATTATATGTAGTATATACTTTTTTTTGGGGATAACTTTTTGTTATATTATCGTTTTTATAGAAATATTTCATTGAAATAGCAAACATATAAAATTTTTGGGTTTTAACAAAAAATAGATGTATTTGCAGTAGTTAGTGTTAACTCAGAGGGACATTATCGTCTTTTTGTATCCCCCATGAAGCCGTACCATTATTTGGCCCAAACTTACCGTGCCCTCCAGTTTTTTGGGGATCCATACTTATTCCGAGAGTTTCTTTAGTCAAACTCAAAAAAGGCAAAAAAAACGACTTTTTTAAACGCCTACATTTGCCAGAAAGAGACAAAGAATTTGGGGAAATTTTGGGGTCGGGGTTTTTTTTGAGCACATGACGGGATACAAGAATGGTAAGTTAAAATGCTATTAAGCTATTGTATATTAGGGGGTCATAAAGGCTAAGAACGGTTTACTGGTCAAAAGAAGAACAATGCATACGGTCAGTATGCTTATAATATTTTTTTTGCAACTTTATTATTTCGGGGTTGTTAACTATCTCGCACCTCCCAAAAAGTGTCAAAACCTAAAAAGCAATGTATCGAAGAAAAAAGGGGTTTAAAAAAATTTTTTTAAAAATTTTTTGGGGGTTTTTTTTCAAAAACCATTAAAAAACACAATAGGTCCTTTAACAATTTTTCAAAGGTTTTTAAACCCCTTCAAATAACCTATATATCCTATAAATAAAGTATTAATGGTCTGAAAACTAATATATTTTTTTTAAATATATATATATATATATATATATATATATATATATATATATATATATATATATATATATATATATATATATATAGGGGGTTGTAGAAAAAAAGGGGAAAGGTCAATTATCTCAGCAACCATCAAACATAAATTGACCAAATTTGGTAATATATATATATATATATATATATATATATATATATATATATATATATATATATATATATATATATATATATATATATATATATATATATATATATATATATATATATATATATATATATATATATATATATATATTATATATTTTATATATATATATATATATATATATATATATATATATATATATATATATATATATATATATAAAATATATAAAAAATATATATACAGGGTTAGTAAAAAAAAACCGGAACGGTCAATTATCTAAAAAACCAAAAAAACAAAATTTCCCCCAAAATTTAAAAAAGGGGAACGGGGAAAAAAATTTTCAAAAATTGAAAAAGCAACGTTGCCAAATTTTAGTTTTTTGTAGGTGAGGGAATTTTAAATTTTTTTAAAGGAATCCCTTTTAATTTTTTTTTTTTTGCAATCGATTCCCCCCATTCATCTTATTATGACCTGAAAATTTTTTTTTTTATCCCCCACAATTTCGGAGAAGGCCCTTTTGGGCCCCCTTTTCCCCAAAAAAAATACAGAAACGATAAGTTATTGCCAATTATCTTGAAAGGGCCAACCAAAAAAAAGGTTAAAATTAGTACAGGAGGGTAACGGGGGATTCAAAATTAAAAAAATTGGTTTTGGGTGTTCCCTTTCTATTTTAAAAAAAAATCAAGAAAGGGGAAAAAGGAAAATTTAATTATTAAACAAGTAATTATTAATAACAATATGAGAAAAAAAAACAACAACAAAGTACTTATCTATTTTAAACAGGTGCTCAAAATGACTGCCATCGTTGGCTAAAAAAAAACCGAGGGATCATAAAATTCGCCAAAGTGTTCGATAACAGGGGCCTTTGGCCCCCCTTTTTGCAGCTTCATCCAAAATTTTTTGCCTCAGTTCTTCTAAATCGTTGGGTCAGATTTTTAAAAACTCTGAAAATTTAGATGCCCCCCAAAAAAAGAAATCAGGGGAGTCCGGGGGTCGAGCTGGCCATTCCAGAGTGCCACGTCTTCCAATCCATCTTTCGGGGAAATTTTTTATTTTAAAAACCCCCGATGCCCCCCCTGGAGAAATGAGCTGGAGCTCCATCGTGTTAAAAAATGTCATCGATGTTTTCAAAATTTCTTTTTGGGATTATGCGTTGTCTAAGCAGATCAAGATACTTTGCCCCCCCAAATTGCCGTCTATAAAAAAAGGACCAATGATGTTTTTCCCCAAAAATTTCCCCCCCAAACATTAACTTTTTCCGGGTACTGAGTGTGAAGTTCCATACCCAGCGAGGATTGTTCTACCCAGAATCTACAATTGTACGGTTCACTTGTCCATTAAGGAAAATTGCTTCATCGCTAAACAAAATTTTTTTGGGAAAAAATTGGGGGTTTTTTTATTTTTTTCCTAATAGTTTCGGGGAAACTGGGCTCGACGACCCGGGGCCCTTTTTGCCCCATGAAGGGGTTTTTTGTGGGGTTTTAATTTTTTTGGGGGAAAAAAATTTTGGGGCTGTTTTTAAATTTTTTGGGGAAATTTAAAGGGGGGTAAGGGGGTGGGTACTTTGGGGCTTAGGGTTTTTTTTTCGAGTTCCAAAAAAATTTAACTTATTCTATCATTAGCAGTTTTTTCCCCCCGATCCAGGTTTTTTTTTTACCCGCCGGTTTCAAGAAATTTTGTTCCCGTCCTGCAGACAGTAGATTTTTTTTATCTTTTTTTTTAGGATAAAAAGGTTTTAAAAAATTGCAAACTTTTTTTAAAGGGCCCTTTTTTTTCCCCCCCCTTCCCGAAAAAAAAGTTTTTGATTCGCTCCCTTTTGGAAAACCCAAAGGCCTAATAACGCACGCAATATTTTTTTTCAATTCGAAAAAATTTTTAATTTTGTGTGGGGTCTAATTGTTTTAATATCTTCTGAGGTTTCCATGACATGACAAAAAAAATAATAGCACGCCTTCGATTAAATTTTTGGGGGAAATCCCCGCCTTTTTGATTATTTTGAAAAAAAACCCAAAATTTTTTTATACTAAGATTCAAGTGAAAGGGGGGAAAATTTTATCACACCACATCAATGGGGGGGTTTAAATGTTAATTTTTACAATAAAATGCTATGTTTGTTTTTTTTTCCAAAATGCAGGTTTTTTCTCAAGAATCAGCAAGAAAAAAAATTTTGGTAACTTGATATCATACTAACGTTGACAGGAGAAATTTTGGGGGGCCCCAATTTTAAAAATTTTTTTTTAAAAATTTCCCCAAAAAGGGGGGAAAAAAAATTTTTGGCCCCCCCTTTAAATAATAATTTTTTTTTTTGGTATGCCCCGTTACTTTTCCTACAAATTTTTTTGGAAATTTTTTGGACTGTATTCTAATTTTTTTCAAAAAAACGAGAGGCCATATCTCCAAAATTTCCCCCGGTATAAAAAAACAATTTATCAGGTCATAATAAGATTAAAATGGGCAATCGATTGCAAAAAAAAAAAATTAGGGATTCCTTTTAAAAAAATTTAAAATTTCACCTACAGAAAAAACTAAAAATTTTGGGAACGTTGAAATAAAAAATTTTTAATTTTTATATCCAGCCCCCCTTTTAAAATTTGGCCCAATTTATGTTTGATGGTTGCTGAGATAATTGACCTTTTCCGGTTTTTTTCCCACAACCCTTTTTATATATATTTTTTATATATATATATATATATATATATATATATATATATATATATATATATATATATATATATATATATATATATATATATATAAATATATATATATTTTTTTATATATATACATTTTATATATATATATATATATATATAATATATATATATATATATATATATATATATATATATATATATATATATATTTTATATATAATTATATATATAATATATATATAAATAAATATATATATAATATAAAGATTCTAAATTCTTGGGGATTCGGCCCGGGGCTGAAGTAAATTTTTTTTTTAAACCCGAGTTTTGGGGAAATTTTTTTTTTTCCTTTTTTCAAGGGTGAAAAAATGAGTTTTTTTAAGGCTAGAGTCATTATAAGAAACATAATCAATTTTGTTTTACATCTTAGGCTCATAATTTTTAATTTAAATTTTTTTTTAATTTTTTTAAATTCCCGTGTGTCCCCGAACATCTTGAAAATACTTGAAAAAACCCTTTTTTAAAAAGGAAAAAAAAAAATTTTCCGAAAGCTCGGCGTTTAGTAAAAAAATTTTACTTCAGCCCTGGACCGAATCCCCAAGAATTTGAACTTTATTCAATAATTGGTTTTAAAATTTTCCCTTTCCCCTTTTTAAAAAATATATATATATATATATATATATATATATATATATATATATATATATATATATATATATATATATATATATATATATATATATATATATATATATATATATATATATATATATATATATATATATGTTTTATAAAAAAATCCAAAAATTTTGGGGTTTAATTTCCAAAGGTTTTAAAATTTAAAAAAAAAAAAACTCTTTTACTCCCCGTTTTAAAAAATTTTATTCTTTTTTTTTTATTCAATGGAAAAAAGATCTTAGAAAAAAATTTAAAAAAACCTTTTTAAAAAATTTTCCTTTTTGGGGGCAAAAAGTTAAACCTTAATGAAAATGACACCTTTTTGTTAACCTTTTTATTAGTAAGTCCCCACACAATTACATTGTTTAAAAATTAACAAAATATTTTATGTTACATTTTTTTTATAAATTAAAATTTTTAGATGTGCCCCCGCACGTAAATTTTTTTTTAAAAGAATACCTTTTTTTTCTGTTGGAATTTTGAGATTTTTTTTTTTAAAATTTCCCCCTTTTTTAGCTTTCATTTTTTTTTTTTATTTTCTTATAAAAGTTCCCCTTTTTTCTAAAAAGGGGGAGGTGTAAAAAAAAAATTTTTTTAGAAAAAACCGTCAAGTCCTTGTCTGTCCTTTTTGGGGGAAATTTCCCCCACCATTCTTTTTAAATTTTAGTTTGATTTACACCCCCAAAATTACTTACCAATGGTCAGAGGCGGGGTTTTTTAGGGGTTTGGGGGAAAGTTAGTACAAAATGGACTTAACAATTTGGAAAAAGATTGTTCCAGTGTTTTTCCCTTTTTTTTTAATTCTATGTATAATTTTTTAATATCTTTTAAAAAAAAATTTTCTTTTAAAAAAAATTTAAACAACCATCTGATGGGTGGCTTCAGCTCCATCTAACCCATGATTTTTCTATATAAATTAAAAAAAATGGGGAACTCTATTTTATCGGTCATTTTATTTTGATTAACCCTTTTCCTTTTTAAAAACGTTTTCGCGCGCCCAGATTTATTTAAAGTTTTAATTTTATTTTTGCGATTTTTCCTTTTTTATTTTTTTTTTAAAAATTTGGGGAAAATAAACACATTGACTTTTTTTCCCCTAAAAAAAAATAAAAAAAACATTTATTATTATTTTTTAAAATTTTTATTTTAAAAAATTCATTAAAGTTTTTTTTCTGTCTCTTGGGGTTTTTTATGCTTGTTTTTGTATTTGGCCCCTGTTGTTTTTTTTATTTACATTTAAAAAAGGGGAATCTAAAAATAAAAATGTTTTTAAAACCCTTTTGGGAAAGGTAATTGCATTTTCACAAATATAACTATTTTGTCTTTCCCCATAATGAAACTTTTGTTGCCAAAAAATTTCCCTTTTCAAACAGAAACTTTTCTTTTTTTTTAATGTGTATTATCAGAAAAAAAAAAAACTAGGTCCCAAGTATAAAAATTGATTAAGGAATTTTTTAAAAAGCAAACTCACCGAAATTTCCCGGGGCCTTTCCATTCGGGGGTTTTTTAAAAAAAACAATTTCACAAAACTTTTTAAAAACCATGATTTTTAATTTCAATTCAATTATTTATTCCAAAAAAATTTAAAAAAATGTGACAAACAGTCTAATTTTTGGGTTATAAATAAAAAAAAAAATTTTTAAAAATATATGATACAAAAAAATATGTTTTGGATCACAGATCGTCGCCCGGGGCTAACCCAAAGATAGAGAAAAGTGACAAGCGACGACACTAGCGACATAGCGGGACTAGTCAGTACTAGGGGTCCCCGGCCCGCATCAAACCCCTGGGAAAAGAAGGGTTTAAGGGCCCCCTTTCCACTATTTTTTTAATAGAAATCAATCTTTGGGGGAAGACAAAAATTTTAATTTTCTCAATTAGAAAATTTTTAGTTACGTCATACCCACCGTTGCAGAGTTCTTTTGAACAGAGTTTGTTTTTAAAGGGGCAGACAAGGATTTTGGGGTTTTCGGGTTTTCCCAAAAAAAAATATTTATTTTATACCTACCTCTGTGGGAGATAGGTGAAACGTTTTTAAAAAAAAATTAAAAAAAAATCAAAAAAAAAGTTTAATTTCTTAAAAAAAAAAACTCTCAAAATTCCAAAAAAAACAAGGTAGGGGCCATTTTAAAATTTCCAGGGCTGTGGCACATCTAATTGGTGTTATTGAAATTTTTTTATCAAATTGACTAACATTTCTTTATTTAATTGATAAAAATGGGTATTGCCAATCAGATAAGAAAAATTTTAATAATTGCTTTACACATTGCCAAAATCCTTAAAAAATTTTTAACGCTGCGCTGAATGAAACCACGGTGGGGTTAACAAAATTTGATTTCATCCTATGCCATAATTTAAAGAGTATAAAGGCCTAGTGTAAATATGGAACATCTTTTATTTAAACACAAAATTTTTCACCAGGGAAAGGTATAATTATATCCAACCCGACTCATAAGGAGAATATTTGTTAATTGTTAGTTTTTAAATTTTCATTTGGGGTTTTTGATATTTATTTTATATTGTTTTTAGTTTATTCCTAATGTTTTTCTTTTAAAAAAATTTAAATTATACTTTAGGTATAATAAAAGCTTTTTTTGTTTAAAAAATAGATTTTACTTTTAAAGACAAAAGCGATTCAACAAGAAAACTCACAAAGAAAATTTCCCTTAAAAGTAATTATCAATTTTTTGTATTACAAAAATAAACCTTTTTAAAAGAATAAGGGACTAGTATTTTCCCAAAAGAAAAAAGTGGAAGAACAAAAGTAACCGAGTTACCAGAGTAGTAAAGGGGCCCTCAACCCTAATTTCAGTTATTTGTCAGGAATTTTTTTGGGAAGCAGAATTGGGGTTTTAAGAGCACGGGGTAGCTTTTTGCCTTAGAAATAAACTAAAAATCCCCAAGGGGGTTCGGGGTTTTTTTTTTTGGGACTCTTGTATTCTTTGCTTAAAAAAAAAATTGTGTTGTAGTTTCTTTTTAAAAAAAATATAAAATTTAAAAATTGTAATGTTAGGGGGAATATTTATTGGTTTTTAAAATAAATTTTTTTGATACTATTTCTTTTATTTTTTTGGGTAGTGAATCTAAAGAAGCAAAAAATTTAAAAATAATTATTCGAAAAATGAAAAATTTGATCAAAAAAAAATCGGGGAAAAGGGTCAATTTCTTTTTTTTTTTATTTTATCTTTATATAAAAAAAAAAAGAGGCAAAAAATGGCAAAAATGTTTTTTAGGGCAATGCATAAAAAGTTTTTCCCCTTTTAAATTTAAAAAACGAATATAAAAAAATTGTAATGATTTTTTAATTTTTTTTTGAGTCTCAACACTTTGAGAAAAAACAATCAAGCTTTTTTTTTCTTGGGGTTTTTAAGGCTAAGTATTCACATACCGTAGATGTCCTAAATTAATTTTTGTGCCTTAACCAAATTTTGGTTTTTTATCACCCTTTTTGTTTAAAAAAGGTTAAACGATTAAATTTCACATAAAGTATCCCCTGTACCCCTTCTCGAAAGCGGTATCGCTCTTAATTACCTGAATATTTTCAAAAATAAATAATTTCGTCTCAGAGATAAGGATCTTACAGTCAAACGAAAGAAGAAATTACGCGTTTAGTAATCTAGGGACCCAGGACCACCAGTTGCTTTTTTTTTTCACGAATTGATTACTTTTTTTTAATAGACATATAAAGTTAAGAAAAAAAAAATTCAAAAAAAATCGTTTTTTAACATTAGAATAAATAATAATAAATAAAATATAAATAAATTAAAAACCAAAGGATGTCTTGTATGGTTTACATTTAGTAAAAAAAATAAAAATGTTGTCTAATATTTAGCGTTTTTTTTTTAATTACTGGGGGTTTTAAAAAAAATTTTTTTAATAAAACGGGGTTCCCCGCTTAACACAGTTTTAAATTTTTTTCTATTTTTTTATAAAAATAAATTTTTTGCAGATCTTTACTTTCCCCGAGCGCCCGGGGGTTGAACATCATTTTCCGTCTGACATTTGTATGTCAGTCTTTTGACGCTATAAATTTTGTAATCCCATAGCAAAAAAGATATTGTTCCCGGTTTTGGAAAAAATTAAAAAAGAGTGTGCGACCTATTGTTTTGCAGCGCTATCGGGTTCGTCTATTTGTCTTGGCGGGGAGAGTTCTAGAGATTAACCACTCCCTCTCCCGAAAACCTGTCATGTAAAAAATATAAAATATTATGAACTACAGAAATTTGTTTTTTATATATTATATACACATATATATATATTTATTTTATATATATATATATATATATATATATATATATTTATATATATATATATATATATATATATATATATATATATATTATATATTATATTTTTAATATATATATATATATATATTTTATATATATATATATATATATATATATATATATATATATATATATATATATATATATATATATATATATATATATATTATTATATATATATATATATATATATATATATATATATATATATATATATAAAAAAAACGGGGGGAAATTTTACTTTTCGACGGGGATCCTTAAAAGTTAAATTTTGGGGGAAATTTTTTTTTGTTTGAGCCACTCTTTCGCCATTTTTTCGTATTTATGATTTCTGGTTTTAAAAATGTATAAGGGTAGATGTAACGCCTAAATAAATAATAAATACAGTCCACTTAACATTTCTATAATTTAGGACTAATTTAATAAAATTGTTAAGTCCAGTATTGTCTCAAAGGGAAAAATTTATTAAAAAAAAATTTAAAAACAAAAATGTTATTGACTTTTCTTGCAATTTTTATGTATTTTTTAGATTAAGCAACTAAAAATACAACTTTTTTGTTTTCTGATATTTTTTCTATTCTGCTTCGTTCCCGAGAAAAAAAAAAAAAGCAATGTATTGCAAGTCTCTGGACCCATTAAAATATATTTTTTTTTTTAAACCACAGCTAACTATTGAACTGGTTTCAATTTTTTTTTTTTTGAAAACGAAGCAAGATAGAAAAAAATCAAGAGACAAAAAAGTTTTAACCAAAAAAAAAACTTAATTAGGCCTAAATTAGACCCTTAAAACTATAAATAATACTGACAAATTTCAAGAAAATAGGCTACATCGTATTTAAGATGATCATAAAAATAACCTACTTTTTTACAAAAGCTTCTTTGAAACTATGCATTTTCGGACCCATATTTATGATTTTTTTTTAATTATTCAATGAGGAATTACCTTCTGAAATTTGGCCGTGCATTTTTCGAACACTCTGTATGTGGATTAGGCCTAAGCCCATATGATTATAAAAAATATTTAAATGTTTAGAATGGCGTCCAAGGCGAATCGGACACGATGTTTTCGGCTTCGCGTCGCGTCGTCTTCGTAGAATAAGTAAATTAATAACACGGCTATTTTTTCACCCATATTTTAGTATAATACCTCAAATAATTTTTTTTTTAGTTTCTTTATTTCATACACATCCAACAGGTCAAAGTATCAAAAAACACTGCATTTAGGTTTCAAATAAAAGTTGTATGATAAAAAACGGTATGTCCGAATATCATCGCAACTTTTAATATCTGCAGTTCTTAAAGGTAGCTGGAAATACTGTCTACTGCGAGTAACTGCGAGTGACTGCGAGCAACTTTCTTCGTTTGTCCATACACAATATAGCCAGCCACACACATAGCGTCTTGGAGAAGGTTTTAGCACTCCCCATGCAAAGCACGCGAGCCAATTCTGTGGCGAGCCAAGAACGCTGTTGTCCATTAACGAAAATATTAAATGAAAATACTTTGATGAGAGTCTTTGACGTACATGCCAAGAGTGTGTGTTTATGGACATAAATATTGGCAGACTTGATCAAAAAATTGCGCGAGCCTGGATTTCTAACGGGGTTTAAATTTTGGTGTGGCTTGATGGCGAAAAATGAATAATAATAAAAAAAAATAGCAATGGTCATAACGTATGTTGAAATTATAGACAAAGGAAAAAAAAAAGAAGGAAATACGAAAAACTGGCTACAAAAAAAAAATACACCCCCCTGGGTTGGGGCTAAACGATTAAAAGACTTCAAAAATTATTTAAGAATAGATTGTAAAACTTGGGATCAATTACTAAATATGTAAAGGCCATATCTAATTAGACAAGATACACCAATAAGAAGGTTTGTGTCAGCCGAAGCTCGGTTAAGTGCAACGCTTAGGTTTGCGCTGGTGTATAAACATAATCCTCAGGAGCGCCACTCTTTTTGGACTGTTCCACTTTTATTTATTCTTTTCTAAAGCAACGTCGTATCAACTAATTTTTTTTTACAAACCAAGTCCTTGTCAGAGTTTGTTATAGCTTGCTTTCACAACTTAATTAGTTCACGGTGACCTGTGCCTTTCAAATTTTTATTGGTATAATTCTTGCTGTTTATCATCCAGAGCGCTGTATGTTTTCTATATATTTCTGTAAATTGGGTTAAAATATCCTTACTTCAAAATCTTGTGACGGCCCTTATAAAATTGCAACAAATTTGTGCTAAACAATAACAACGCTCCACACACGCAAAAATATTTAACAAGGGTAGACCTGTTATCTTGGACGTCGCACAAGGCGTGCGTACTTGGCGCGTGGGTATTTTCACCCCTTTACATACGAGCTAAACCCGCGCGCCTGGTATGCACCGAGCCAAGAGCGTTCAAAAGTACCTGTGTGTGTGGCCGGCTAATACGCAACATTTGCAGCTGCAGTGACAGAACTGCGCAGCCCAGGTTAAACTTTTTTACGAAGTTTTTAACTAAAACTTTAACTTTTTATTAAAACCATTATTTTGGTGACAGGAGAAAGTTCTTAAAGTGACATGAATAAACAGTACTTAATTTTTAGTCAATAGTTAAAGGTTTGTAAAAAACGTCCAAAGTTCTTATCAATACAGGACGTAAATAAGAGGGTTATGAGTGTCACAGCTAGTCCGTCCTTGCAACTGTGAGTAATTTATAACACCTCCATTCATAACACTTCCTTTGATAGTAATTTGAAGAGTCATAGTTGGTATTACATCTTATTAAATTTAAATTAAAATATACCTAATGGTTTAATAGTTATATCTTCATACAAGCCTTCGTAGGCTATCATAAATATAAAAAACTTTTAAAAAAATATAAACAGGACCATTAAAAAAGGATGACACTTAAAAAAAGCTAATACATGATAATATTTGTTTTAAAGTTTTGAAAGTAAATATTTTTATTCAATTAAAATTGATTAATAAAAATTAAAATATTTGGGCTTATGTTTGATAAAAAATAATAGAGGGTTAACATGTTAGTGATAACCAAAAGGATACTGTAAAGTTATTTAAAACTATAGTAATTACCAAGACTTTAGTTAGTTATAAACGTATTTAACAAATAGCCAGTTTGAACCTTTTATTTATTGCAAATTAAGTTATTACAAATTAAATTATATTTGAAAAATAGCCCAATACACGAAGGTTTTTTTTTTGTTTTTTCTGGCCGTGCCTCACTAATTTTAATTAGATAATATTTTTTAAACCTATAGAAGCTTAACAAAAAATGCGTTTTTATAATTAAGCCTAATCTAGACACGGTTAATTTAAATTATATCTTTTAAAATAAAATACTTATTTAAATATTAATTATTTTCTACGTAAACATTTAACTATAAAGGGCAGAATCAATTACTTGAGGGATAACTTGTAATTAAATGTTTACTTACGACAATTTGTCATTAATTATTAACTTACTTCATATGTCTAAATAAATTGTTTATTAAGTTTATTATATTTACTGTAAACGGCTTAAAAAGTTGGCTTTAAAACTTATTTTAGACCATAGTATAAAAATAAAAAATTATACATGACTTTTTTTTAATCGATAATGTAGGTGTTTTTTTACTCATACTTATACATACTATTTTAAAATATTTAATGATTACCATAAAATATTCTATTAAAAGTCTGTTTTATTAGTGTAAAAAGTAAAATATTAATAATGTTTTTAGTATTATAGAGAGTCTTCTTTTTTAAATCCACATAAATACTGCTCCACATTAAAGTAGTACAATGCCTGGATTTACACAAGGAAATATAAAACCACGTGGGTTATATAAAATATTTTTAGAATTTTAAGTACAAGGTAAAATTAAAAACTTTAAGGTCTTAATACAGACTATAGTATCGCTTTCTTTTTATAAGCTTGTCTAATTATGTTCAGATAGATTTAGAATTAAATAACCAACTGCCTTATTACTTTCATAAAAAAAATATAACAGAGGATGTGTTTAAGAGCCTTATTTCATAAAAATTTAAACCATATATAACAACAGATATTAAAAAATGTGAGTATATATAAGTAAAATTAAAGAAGAAAATATTAACCAAGAAAAATAGTTTTAAATTTTCTTTGCTTACTCGACAGATAGAACTGCTTTGATTCTAGTCCCAGTGTATAGATTCGATGCGTACTCAAAATTGATTAACCTCTACGAACTTGCAGATCATCCTAAATAACCTAAAAAAAATGAAACCCAAACTAAAATAGACTTTTTACAAGAAATTACAGACAAGAAATAGATCCATTACAAATAATTTTTACCATACATTTCTGGCTTCTCAAATAGAATTTAACGGATAGTTAATAAAACTTCCGTTGGTGCTATCTTTTATACACAAAACTCTGTTACACTTTAAAGAATAAAAACAAAACCATAAAAAAATAAACGACAATACAAATGTGTCATTCAATATTAACTAACTTCTAATGTCTTTCCAGATTATTTAATTTTGTATATTTACTGTAACGGCTTGAAAATTTAGCTTTCAAACCTATTTTAGACCATAGTATAAAAATAAAGAATTTTAAATGACTTTTTTTAAATTGATGATAAAGTTATTTTTTACGCATACTTTTACATACTATTTTAAAATCTTTAATGATAACAATAAAATATTCTACTAGCAGGCTATTTTATTAGTCTAACGGCCGAGTGATGATCGCGTTGTTAAATTTAGCAATGGACTTAGCAATTGTTAAAAGTTAACAACGGTTTAGAATGTTTAACAAAATGTCAGATTTTGACAGGTTTTCTACTAAAATCATTGAATAACACTGACAATGACGTTTTGTTAAACATTCTAAACCGTTGTTAACTTTTAACAATTGCCAAGTCCATTGCTAAATTTAACAACGCGATCATCACTGGGCCGTAAGAAAGTAAAATACTACTGATGTTTTTAGTAAAATAGAGATTTTTTTTTTTTAAATCCACATCAATACTACTCCACATTAAAGTAGTACAATGCCTGGATTTAAACACAAAGGAAATATAAAACTACGTGGGTTATATAAAATATTTGTAGAATTTTACGTACAAGTTAAAATTAAAAACGTTAAGGTCTTAATACAGACTATAGTATCGCATTCTTTTTATAAGCTTCTCTGACTATGTTAGGATAGATTTAGAATTTATTAACCTACTGTCTTACTACTTTTATTTAAAAAAAAATTTATCAGAGTGGATGTAGTTAAGAGCCTTATTTCATATTAATTTAAACGATATATAACAACAGATATTTAAAAAATATAATGAGTAAAATTAAACAGGAAAACATTAACCAAGAAAAATAGTCTTTAATTTTTTTGCTTACTCGACAGATGAAACTGCTTCGATTCTAGTCCCAGTGTATAGATTCTATGCGTACACAAAATTAATTAACTTTACGAAATTTCAGATCATCTAAAATAAACTAAAAAAAAAATAAAAAATAAAACCCAAACTAAAAGTAGAGAAGAAATTACAGACAAGAAATAGATCTATAAAAATTATTTTTACCATACATTTCTGGCTTATCAAATAGAATTTAACGAATAGTTAAAAAAATTACCGTTGGTGCTATCTTTTATACACAAAACTCTGTTAGATATTCTGAAGAATAAAAACAAAACCCCAAAAAATAAACGGAAATACAATAAAATGTTATAAAAAAACTTTAAGAATACCTTAAACAAAAAAAAAATTTTATTGATATTGGGGTTTCAGTAACTTTTTAAGTTTAATTCTATCTTTAAAACAATGGTAAGCTTTTCAACGTTTTTACGATAAAATGTATCTACGTGCATAAATTTTTTATTTGTTAAAATGGTTTTGGGTTATTTAAGTTGGTTTAAGTTTAATAGTAAAATAGCATTTTTTAAATGGAACATTCTTTTAATTGTATTACCATTTAAAAGATCTTTCAAAGGGCTTTAAATAAATACTTCATTTGATATGTTTATCTTTAATAGTTTCGGAAATATGGACATCGACATAAGTTTGATGGTAAAACAGAACTTTTTTAAATGAAACATTCTGTATACTGTATTACCAATAAAGAGATCTTTAAATGAGCTTTACAAAAATACCACATTTGATATGTGTAAAGTGTCTAAAATATTAGCATTCAAATCTGAAAAATACGTTTTAATTTCTATTATATCTGCAAATGGAAGCTGTAGGCAATAATTTTCATTTAAGCTTATACAAGTATAAATGAAAATTATAAACTATTTTTTAGATTTTAATGCTCATATTTTAGAAACTATAAAAGATAAATATTTTAAATATAGTATTTTTTGAAAGCTTTTTAAAATTTTTTTTCATTGATAAGACAGTTAACAGCGTGTTCTATTTAAAAACTGTTTTTTTACTATCTAACTTATGTTCATGCCCATATTTCCAAAACTATTAAAGGCAGACATACTAAATGTAGTTTTTTTTAAAGCTCTTTAAAGAACCTTTTAAGACTGAGAAAATATATATGGTATTCCATTTAAAAAAATGCTATTTTACTATTAAAAATAAATGCGATTGTCAATTGTGTTTTACAATCATTAAAGGATGTAGAAACTTCTACTATTTTGCTAATTTAAACAATTTTGTATTGTCTCTAATATTAAAGTTATCAACAGCGGACAATTACGGCCGAGTGATGATCGCGTTGTAATTAGCAATGGACTTAGCAATTGTTTAAAGTTAACAACGGTTTAGAATGTTTAACAAAACGTAATTGTCAGTGTTATTCAGTGATTTTAGTAGGTAACCTGGGAAAATCTGACATTTTGTTAAACATTCTAAACCGTTGTTAACTTTTAACAATTGCTAAGTCCATTGCTAAATTTAACAACGCGATCATCACTCGGCCGTAAGTATTATAGAAATTACAATACCCAGTAGAAGATATTTTAATGAAACTAAAGTTTGTACAAACTGCTTAAATTTTAAAAGAAAACAGGATATGACTGAGGTGCCTTAGAAACTGGTGTATTAATCTACATCTGTTTTTGTCGATTTGCAACTTAGTCAGCAAATAAAATTTATAGCCACAGTAGTAGCATTCAAAGTTAACAGAAAAAGTTTTCAGACATTATTTACAGCTGTTAACGACGCCCATAGTGGAAAGCAAAAGAAATTACTGCCGACCCCATAAAACTAATAGGAGACAGATTATATTAGGTCAGGATAAATTTTATGCAGAAGATTGCATAAATTCTAGCAATGGTCTCCCACCAAATTTTTATTTAGAAGTTTAAAAACACTTTAATTTGGACTTTTTTACAAAATATTTTCTAACAAGTAAATAATGCAATGTTTAAAAAAAACTATAAAAACTAGGGTATCTTTTAAATTTGAAAGCTCTCCCACGCTTTATTTTAACAATATGAGTAACATCTAAAAAACTATGTGCTTTTACTATTAACCAGTTTAAAAATAAATTTTAGACAGGTTGTGAGGCATTATTTACAGGGTATTTATTATAATGGCCAAATTTTCTTAAAAACCTTTCATTTTTATAAATTTTAAAATGTTACCCTAACAGCCGAGTGACGTTCGCGTTGTTAAATTTAGCAATGGACTTAACAATGTGTTAAAATAAACAAATTTATTACTTACTGCGGTTTAATATTCATCTATTCTCTTTAAAACAAAAGAATTTAAATAGTTTTATGTTTATTTGGTATTTATATATGTATAAATCAACGACCAGGTATAAATTAACAAAATAAACCTAGAAAATGCTTCTCCCTTCTTAGGTTAAGGCGTGTCTTAAGCTAGAACATACGGTACCGTTAGAGACCCGCTGTGGTATATTTCCGATTTACCCCAATGCCTTCTCCGAAATCCAAGTCAAACGCAGTCCAGGGTGTAAAATTTAATCCAAGAATTTTGCATCGCAATGAAAAAATGTTCTTGATTTCAGAAACAGTGCATACAGTATGTCCCAAATTGGTGGGGAATGTATGGGGATCTTGGAAACGACGATAGATAGAAAATCGGTTAAATGGGAAAAGTTTTGGACAATCATGTTAGTAAGCTAATCCCGTTTACTGCATGGTTTTATCTATTAATGTTTTTCAGAAATTTTGAAAAAACCTAAAACATGCATTTTGGAAAATCGGCCATATTTTTTTATAGGTAAAAATTTTTCAAATCTGTAAAAACTTTTCAAAGAAACTCTTTATGTAGAATATGACCGAGAAGTCAATTTTTTTTTCTACGTTTAGGGTTTTAAGAATCGTCATCAACTTTATTTTTTCATATGGGCGCCATATTGATTTTTACGCAGCCAAATAGTGCTTTTAATTCAATTTCAACAATGTATAACATGTTATAATTTAAAAGTTTATATACTTCATTTATTTCAAAAATCACATATTTTCTTAGTTGACTTTGATTGCTGTGATCGTCATTTTTTTTTGTAAACAATAAAATGTTAAGTAATTGTCAAAATAGATTAGCTGATCATATATTTTAGAGAATGGATTTCGCAAACAAAGCTATTACAATTTTTTTCAACTCTGTAAAATGGTTAATTATTTAAAAAAATTGATATTTTATAACATTATTTCCAAAGCAATAGAAATGTTAATATAGCTGCGCAAACGTATTTTGATAATTTTCCTTAAAGGCAGCACCTAAACTAACATACTTTCATAAACTGGTTACAAATTTGCTTGAATTCGGAAATTTGGAAAAACCGCGACCTAAAAAGTATGTTAAAAAAATCGACAACAAGATGCTGCAGTTAATCAACATTTTAACGAAAATCCAATATCTTCAACCAGGAATGTTGATAGAGAACTCCACATACCTAAGTCAATTCACAGGGTAGTTAGGACTATTTAAAAAAAAATCATGGTAAATGTGTTGCGACAAATGGACAACATTTTGAATTTTAGGTCATTATTTTACATCTTCATTTTAGTATGAATATTAGTTTAGCCACTTTTATTGTTTTTGTTTTCACTTGTTTCAATTAAATGTTACGTGTAGTTTTGTTGTAACACAGTATTAACGTAATAGCTCTATTTTGACAATTACTAACATTTTATTCTTTACAAAAAAAAGACAATCGCAGGAATCAAGGCCAACTAAGAAAATATTTGTTTTTTGAAATAAATGAGGTTATTATTATTATATCATTATTAATTATAACATGTTATACATTTTCGAAATCGGAATTAAAAGCACTATTTGGGCGTAAAAATCCAATATGGCGCCCATATGAAAACCTGAAATGAATAAAAATTGACTACTCGGTCATATTCTACATAAAGAATTGCTTTAAGAAGTTTTTACATATTTGAAAAATTTTCACTAATAAAAAAAATATGGTTGATTTTTGAAAATGCATGTTTCAGATTTTTTCAAAATTTCTCAAAAATCTGCATAAATAAAACCATGCAGTAAACGGGATAAGCTAACTAACATAATTGGCCAAAACTTTTCCCATTTAACCAATTTTCAATCTATCGTGGTTTCCAAGATCCCCTTACATTCCCCACCAATTTGGGACACACTGTAAACATATAATAATTTTAACACGCACGCTAGAGTGAGTTTCTAGCATTTATAGGGTTTGAAGTAGCTCAAGAGCGTTTTAACACTGATCCCGTAATGAAAAGTGCCATCCACATTATTTGCCAATTTTTTTTGTTAAACTTTTTGGAGCAGACCATGTTCTAAGGCGCGGAAATTTTTTATCACTGTAAAGATACTCAGGGTATCAATCGCAACCATCAAGCATATACTGCTAGAGGCAGTCTTGCAACTTGGTCGTGCGAACAATGTGCGAAAGAGAGAAATAAGAATAAGAGTACAACATTTCTCTCTCGCTCTTCGTGGTGATTAGTCGGCGGGGAATATACCATGCCGACCAATCAACATACCAAGCGGGTTATATACTCCTAAAAAAGGAGTATAAGTTTTCTCTTTTGCTCTACGAGTTAAGGGGTCGACGTATTTGGTAATTGTCACGAAAGTTGCCATATCTTCGATTTGGACCAAATTTGGTATACAGGTTTTTTTTTCGGGCGCTTATTACGAATCTAAAAAAATATTTTTTCGGCAACATTTCATTTTCAAGATATTCCGACACGAATCAAGTTAGCCACCATCTGTTTTCACCGTTGCAGTTGTTTTAAAAATCGGACTTGAGAATGTGCCATTAGACTTGTAGTTTGATTAATACTGTGGAAAACCAGTTTATGTTATTAGGCCCCTACAGACGGACGTTTTTGTACGCGTTTATGACGGGCAAATGAAAATAAAAAAAAAAGAAAATACCATGTCGCATGTGGTGTAAAAACTGGCTTCTACAATGGACGAAGGTAGATGGTCGAAACCGATGTTCTCGGTATGTCCTGGCACAAACAAACAGAAGTAGATTATAGTACTACAGTGAAGGAAAATACACTTTATCGGCTCCTGTACCACTTCTCATGGAGGCCAAAACCTTTTTATATTCCCTGCGATAACCTCCCCGAAAACTGTTGATTTTAGTTATAACTGAAGCTTTAGTTGCGTTTAGCTGAACAATCTGTCACTTCTTGACCTGCATTGAGTAGGCCTTATTTCTTTTATTTTTGTCCAAATACTGCTTTGATTTTACTTGCACAGACAGGGAAGTTCCTTGTATAATTCAATAAATTACCGCAGGAATTTGCGGGACAGTGTTCTACAATCGGACATTTCTACAAAAAACAAATTAACAAATTCAAATTAATATAACAAAAAAAAATTTACAACTAACCTGAACAGCTGACGCTACTGATGTACGAAGCACAATTTATATCCACACGTTGAAACTAGCAAGATTTTTTTGCGTGCACACACAAAATTTCTGTCGTCGCCAGAAATCGTAAACGTCGTTCAAAATGATTGCGCATTCAAAACTGTGACGTTTTCATGCATACACATTTACGTTTTTGTATGTGCGCTTTTGAATGCACGTACATAAACGCGTACAAAAACGTCCGTCTGTAGGGGCCTGTTTGAAAAAATGTTTTATTATAACTGTCTTTTATATCTCTATTGTCTGTCTTTAAATCTATTTTAAAGCGGACATTTATTTCGATAAGGTATTAGTTCTGTTTGTTATTTAGAAATATTTTACACTATTTTACACTTTTTCTACACACGTAGTGAGCCATAAGAGCGCTTACGTAAGACAAGTGTAAAATGGTATACGCTATTTCTGAATAACACCTATTATTAACCATAATCAGACAAGGCTACTTTAAGGTTAACTACCCAATAAAACTTCACTCAAAAGATAAACTTATTTCCATTTTCCTCTACATAAAAGTATGTCGACAAAAATTCTATTTTTCTTTAAAACTGTATTACTATCGCTCCGCTTGGAAACAAATATAAAGTAAAGCTTTATCTAGCATAATAATTTACCGTTATATAGTTTTTAAGTTGAAATAATCTTTAGGCAATATTAGATCAGAAGATATTAGAATAAATAGACAAATATACATATTTATTGTTCTATTTATACCTACTATATTTAATCATAGAATATGTTTTTTCTTTTGGTTAGACCCAAGATCTCTAACATTTCTCTGACATTTCATGACTATTCACTGACATTTTAAATATTACCAAATAATAAAAAAAAATGCTTTAGCTTAATGCCTAATTAATTCTGTCTAAATATTGGTATTGTTAAGTTAAAATGGCGTTTATAAATAGTGAATGGAAAAAAGTGACTCCTCCTCCTCCTCCTCGCATGTATCACATTCTAAACGGCCTCCTCCTATCAATCACATTCTAACCACTTCCTCCTATCAATCACATTCTAACCACCTTCTCTGATGTATCACATTTTAACCACTCTATCCCCGCTTTTATTCACTTGTGCGCATAAAAACATGTGTGAAGCAAAATTTTGACTCAGTTTAAAATTTAAATATCAAAATCACATTCTAACCACCTTCTCTGATGTATCACATTTTAACCACTCTATCCCCGCTTTTATTCACTTGTGTGCATAAAAACATGTGTGAAGCAAAATTTTGACTCAGTTTAAAATTTAAATATTACCTTAGACATCTAGAATTATTTAATATTTTCCCATGTGATCTTCTACAACTACAATTAGTTTAATTGAAAAGCTTTATACGATTAAAAAAAGCTTTATAAAAAATATTATTGAAATAAAAGAAGAATTAAAAAATAAAACTAACACTGAAGTGTGTTTTTCTAAGGAACTAATTGCATGGTTTGAAAAAGGTGTACAAATATGTGAAGATTATTATAAGAATAAAAATGAAATAGAACTTGTGCAACGTTTGTTAAATTCAGGTTTTTTAAGTGTAGCATGTAAATTAAAAGACTATATTAAAAATCAAGAAGTGTTAGAAAAAATTACCCGATCAGAATTAGAGATGTATTTTGCTAAAGAAGAAGTGGAAATTTTTTAATAAAATGGATTTGCTAATAGGTAAAATTAATGAAGACTTTTTAATGTCTGAAGCATGTTCTCGCTACCTTGTACTTGCTGGTGACATTATGGATGAAGCGCAAGACAATTCATCATATAATGATTATATGAATCATGCAAAATTGTGTAAAGAGGCTTCAGATCTATCTGTTAAGTTTTTGAAAACAAATTTAATTTAATTTCTTTTGCAAAATATGGTGTTAACATTAGGTAGGTATATAGGTAGGTAGGTAGGTTTAAAGTGAGTGGGTATAACACCCTTCCACCGCGACCGATCGGTCTATTGTGGCTCACACCTTTTTATATTTCTCCCACCAGGTCCAGACTCCTAATAAATCTGATGATCCTGTTGGGAGAGAAATCTTTCACCTCCCCCGGCAACAAGGTGTCATTGCCGAGGATTGCGAATCTTAGTCGTGCCATTGCTGGGCACGAACACAGTATGTGTTCTGCCGATTCATCCCCCTCCATGCACATGCGGCATTCGGCGTCTTTTAATCTGCAGTGTCCCGTGTACAGTCCCACTAGAGTTTTAAGGTGTACCCTTGATTGCTCCAGTAGTTTGACAGTACATTGTTGGTTCGGTGGTCTTATGAAGGCCTTCGAGTGTTAACACTAAGTCAAATGTAAGAATTGCTGGTACCTTTTACATAGAGCTAAATTTCGCCTAGTGCTGGTACCAAAACGCTCATACGCTCGTATAGTATTTTTTTTATTGTTTAGATTGTTAATTTTTAATAAAAGACGTTTATTATTATTATTATTGATATTATAATTGTTAATAATTGTAATTTAACTGAAAATATTTTCCAAAAAAAAACGTGTTTATTAATTTTTTAAAAATTTAATTCCAAAGTTTGCACATCGACTCAGAATTAAGTTTTTAAGATCTTTTTTAAATAATTTTTTTGAATATCATGCCAACTAGACTTTATATTTTTTTAATTTAGTTTTTATAATCAATTTCCCAACTGACGCCCATGAGCCGAGTATCAATATTGATTTTTAGATTACTGAATAGTCAGAGGTCAATAGCAAAAACGTTTTTTAATTGTTTTAAAAAATTCCACATGTGTCTAGCTTTTCGGCTATCATTGTATGTATTAAATATTAAAATAAAAATAGGAGGCTAGATAAAAACCTTGGTATCCTTATAGACATTTTTTAACGTAGATCCATGCCAGTGTAATAAATTTTATATCGGTGAAACAACAAAAGTCTGGTCGAGAAGTGTGTTTCTTGCGAAAAATAGTTAGAGGGCTTCGAAAAATATTAGCAATAGTTCATTCGACGCAAAATGCAAATCTTAAAAAGGCGTTTTGAGGATTTTTTCTTGCCAATAAAAATTGTTATTAACAAAAAACAAAAAAAATAAGCTATTTCGATTTTTAATAATAACTCAAAAACCATAATAGATAGCGGAAATTGCAAAAAGATCCTTAAGGAGGAGCAAATTTCAAAAAAAAGTCCCAGCTCTCGAAACTCTATCTCCATTATTTATAATTTTAATTTAACGCTCTAAAAATGGACCTCCGCGCAACCTTTCGGAGTCAAAACTGAGTACGTCACACTAAATAAACTAATTTTTAAAGTATTAAATATTAATTGAAAATTTTTTAAAAATTATGGTGTATTTAAAACGCTTTATATAATTTGTTCCCGTTAAAAATTTAACTTATAGTTAATTGTTCAACAAGTTAAACAATTGTAAATTAACAAAATTCTTTTGAAATTTCGTCTTTATTGTATATTAAAAAAAATGTTATAATAATTGTCGTAAAAATTTTTCGCTTGGTGGAGCTTTGTAAAAATGGTATACTAGTTTTATTATTCACAGTTGTTTTACTTTTAATTTTATTTAATAATGTATTATTTTGTTAATGTCCTGTTTACATATTATGTATGCTTAAATTAATACGACTCCTGACTGACGAATAGCACTGATAGGATATTTGTTTTAATAAAAAAATTTGCACATTTCCTATACGTGCACACAGCCACAATTAAGTTTCATTGATATTTTTAAAAGCAATTTGATTAAAATAAAACACATTAGTGTTGTAAATTAGGAACCTTATAAATTTAGATTCAACGAGCTTTATTATAAAAATCTTTTTTGAAGTATTCAAGACAAATATATTTTATTGGTATAGAGTAAAAAGTAACCCTTATTGCTAAGATTACAAGGACTGTTAAAGTAAATATCAAAAGGCAATACGGCAGCCTTAAGGGACGTCAGTGGGCCAATGGTAATTATTTAGCCATGGCTAATAGTTTGATTTATCTAAATAAGATACCGGTTTTTTTGTTTGCAAGGTAGGTAGCAGAAACATCCATCTCTATATTTTATATTTTACTATGTGTCATATTTTACATTTCCTTGCCTCATTTAAAAAACCGCTGTGTTTTTTGTTTTTATTGAGTTTGTCAATAGATTTTTAATATTTAACCGAGCCTGAAAAGAAATGGGCTAAATTAAATCTAATATTTTACCTGTCCTATAGTATTTTCTAGAATATTTATCAAAATAATGTTTATGTATTAATATTATTAGGCAATAATTAAAATAGTAAATATAAACTAAAAAAAAACATTGACCAGGATCCTAATAATTTAAAAAATTTAAACAAAAATTGTTTAGGTTTCAGAGTATAGACACTTGCACGCAGAAAATGCACAGAGTCTCTTAACCCTTATGAATTTAGAGATTACCTTATAAAAACCAGAAACCAAAAAATCCTTTTAACGTTTCGGTGAAAAGTCGATCATAGTTTTTAGAATATAAAATAAACTTATAAATGTGTTTGAAATTAAAGAATAATTAAAAGTATGTAAATTATGCTTCAAAACATTTTAAAAAGTCTAAAAACTTTTTTGCAATTTATGACTTAAAGTTACAAATGATTACTTTGCTGTGACAAGTACTTTAATAATTTTTAAAAACAAGAATGGCGGTGAGTTTCTTGATTTTAGGGTTTAAGACTACAGATACTAGATATTGAGAGTCCACAGTTACCTTTACTTAACAACATAAGACTTTTTTTTATTTTGCCTATTTATTTGAAGAAACTTCCTTTGTCGAATACCAGAAGCATTCATGTATTCTGAATTGTTGTGGCAGATTAATGTTTTAATAAGTCCTTGTTAGGTTTACTTCTACTGACCCCTATAAACTGACAGATCTCTTGAAACAAAAAAAACACAAAGAATTCAAACACTTATTTACGTTTTGGTGGCAAGTCTGCCACCGTTACCAAGATTAAGTTAAATGAATATTAAAATGGAAAAAAAATCAACTTTAATTTCTATTTTGGTTTTTTATTTAAGTCATACTTAATAACGTGTGATGAAAAACTTGCCATCGAAACTTAGATAAGTGTTTGAATTTTTGGAGTTTTTTGAAGATTTTTTTTCTGTTTTAGGCGATAGGCCTGTTTATATATGTATTGCTATACCCCAAAACCAGGACCGAAGCGGTCCCATTGTATAAAAACTTTTCAGGCGAGTAAACTCAACAAGAACTTATTAAAATTAGAAGCGTTTTAGTTTATATTAGGTAATAATATTATTATTCCACGGTACCGTATACTTTGGCCAGCCAGGTCACCTGATCATTCACCGAATGACTTCTTTCTGTGAGGTCACTAAAAAAGTATCATTTATAAAAGTGTAAAATTTGAGAATCTAAACGAGCTACAAAACTCTATTTTGTTAGAATGTAATAAAATTTCGCAATATCAACTTAGTCACGTTAGAAATTAATTTTATGATCGGTTGGGATATTGTTTAGCTGTTAATGGGAGGTTGTTTAAACATTTGAATAATTAATGTTTTTATGTAATTCTCTATTATTTTAAAAAAAGTAATTGTATTTTATGTCATTTTATTTTTCCACACCTAGTAAAATATTAAGAGTTTAGTTCTTTTTCGGATCTATTTTCGATCTTTTAAGTTAAACATTTACAATTATTTATTGCGATGGCTTTGGACTCGAATTTACTGACAATACGTTTAATGGTTGAAATGGACCAGATGGGCTTGATGGAAAAATAAATTGAAAATCTTTCAGATACTGCTATTGGTTTAATTAAATTCTAGTATGATAAAATTCACGAGGGTTTGTCAGATTGGCCCCTTCAAAAAGTTATCTCACAATTTTTCTGTAAAATGTACAGGGGAGCCAATAATTAACCCCCTTAAAATTTACATGGGATTTCCTATGTTCCGCTCGGCGACGCACCACCCGGTATGTTTATAACTTTTCTTTATATGAAATTTACATTTACAAGGCATTTTATAAAAAACGTGTCTTACATTTTCGTTAAAAATGTATACTTTGTTTATTTTATAATTTGCAGTTAAATAGTATTTTATATTTTAAACACAGCACAAAGGTTAAATTTATAAATAATTCGTAAAATTTTCTCTGAAAAGCCAGAAATGTATAACAAAAATAAATTTACTGATACTGATAAAATTACTTTGAGTTTGTCTTCAATTTGGTTGTTCAACTTTAAGTAAGCAACTATTTATAAAATCTCTAGGCGTCTTTACTTCTGGGACCCGGACCGAAGCAGTCCCCCTATTAAGTCTGAGGTTACCTCAAAATATATTTTATAATAAGAAATACTGCGCGAAATACCTTTAAAATAAAATAAAGATAAATGTTACATTTTCTATGGCTTTTGGTAAACAGAATTTGCATATTGTGTATTTTAATAAAAGCTAAGCATCTATAAGCACAAAAAGAACAGTGATCTTTTTCTAATTCTTTATATTTATTTAAATTCTATTATTAGTACAGACGATGAGGCATTTTGGCTTTTTGTACTGCATGGATTTTCCTGAAATTTTCACAGAAGGTAGGGAATAGTCCAAGGATCAAAGTTTATATCATGCCGAGGTGTGCTTTTATCCTGGGGGTGGTTAGTTGTGGTTAATTCCACCCCCAAGATGGGGTGGCAATTTTTTATTACATTTTAACTACAGAAATCGATAAATAAAGTAATTTTAAGTAAAAAATGTTCCATATATTTTTTTCGTAAAACTAATATTTTTAGAGTTATTCGCGATTGAAAGTAAAAGTTTTTCGACGAAAAAATCGATGTTTTTAATGGGTTTTTCGCGAATAACTCTAAAAATATGCTTTTTATCAAAAAAACTGTAAAAAAAAATTGTAGCTTATGAAAATGTTTTTTAATAATTTTTCTACAACCAATACAGACCGAGCTACGGCTTGTTAATGGTTAGCTTTTGTTCGTCAAATGCTAAATTTGAAAGATTCAAAGTCAAATAGCGGGAAAAATTTGCATTTTTCAAGGAAAACATATGAGGTCTTTTTTAAAGTATATAATAAGACCTTTCTTTTAAAATCGAAAAAGGAGTTTTTATCATGAAAATTGAGCAAGTTATGATAAAAATAAGGTCGGTAACTACTTTTTTCTACGAAAAGATCATTAAAAACAACCCCCTAATTTCCCCCTTAATTAAAATAGTTCTGTACCCTTCTGCGATTCTTTTTATATATGTATTATTAACACATCTTAGAAGTTTAACCAAATTAAAATGCTTAATTTTAGAAAAATTGGAACTTAAAGTAAAAAACGATTTTCCACAATTTCGTAAAAATTGCCATTTTCTTCAAAATAACACCAACAATACTGGAGATACGAAAAAATGCTGAAGTACCAAATTATAGCTTTTTTAATAACAAAGACTTTTTATTTCATAGATTTTTCTCTACAATAAATATTTGGCCAGATATGGCCGTTTAAAGCCTCTATTTACGAGCGAGCATCACCTTATTCTAGTCCTTTAAACTCATCCCATTTTAAAACTAAGAAATTAAAAGGGATTTAATTTACATAACCTTGTAGCTCTTTAAAAACCCTACAAAAATTATTTTTAAAAAACTTCTACCATTAAACCTAAGGGAGCTATGTTTAAAAAACCAATCAATTTTTTTTTTCGAAAAATTCGAATAACCCACTTCGGAGCATAATATTCTATAAAACCGGTATACTTTATACTTTTACCGGTATAATTTTTGTATGCAATTCAATTTTCTTTTCCTATTTATATCTATTATATTGGTTTATAAGAATTGCAATGTTGTAGGGGGTGGTTTTTGAGGATTGAAAATTTGCAAAAGAATAAAATTGGTAATATTTTAGGCAGTAATATTTTTAATTATTAAATCTGTCAAGCTATTAATATTTTGCCGATAAATATTTTTTTTAATTGAGCCATAATAAGGGTTAATTTATAAGGGTCGAAAAATTGCGAATTGAAATTAGTACATATTTTAAGCAACATCATTCTAAAAGTAAATCACTATGGCAAATTAATCATTTTTTTAGGGTAAATATTATTTTTTTTATTTTAAGCTCTAACAAGCGTTGATTTTTAAGGGTTAAAATATTTTAAAATTGTATTCCAAAGCTTAAAACAATCATTAATCAACTAATCCAAACCACCTTTTACCCATCTTAAGGTTTAAAATGTTATTCTATAAATTTTGACAATTGGGGGTAGTTTTCACCCTTAAAAAACTAGCAGCGCACATCACCATGAAATAGAATTCAAAGTAGAGGGTTAGAAGCGCCTAATTCCAAATTTTTATACAAATCGATGCAGGACAAAAAATTGCGAGGTTTTGCCATTTTTTAGCTTCATTTCCGGGACTATAATTATGTATCATCAAATCGTTTTAATTTGTCAAAAAAATTTTTTTTTGTTAATCTCATAAAAGGTGGTTATTTAAAGGTTAAGTTATGGTAGTTAAATATCTATTATACCGTAAACTGTTAAAATATATTTTTTTCTAAAATAAAAGCATTATTATATAATTTTAAAATGAAAGAATGTTTTTTTTGTTATTTCGTTATTAAGGGTGATTTTTAACGGTTGAAACGTTACAAATATAATGTTAAATATAACTCACAACATAAAAATAGACTCATTCTACATATTTAGCTATGATTTTAATTTACATAAGGTCTATTTCTATGATTTTTTAATTTTTTAGCATAAGGGGTGGTTTTTACCCCCTAAAAATAAAAAGCACACCCTAAGCATATATAAACTTTGATCTAGAGGGTGAGAGCAACTTAATTCCAAGTTTTCATAAAAATTGAAACTGTACAAAAAAATTCGGAGGTCAAACACCTTTTTTCTCCCCATCCACTGTACTACATGTATTTGCCTTGAACCATAACAATGCAAATTATATTTGTCTTTAAAGCTCCATAGTCTAAGGTTTCTCCTTTATTTGTCTTAGGAACTTATGTAAAGCAAAGTTTTCCCAGGCATAATAATATGTGAAACGTTGATGACTTTAACGATTTTACAAAGTTCACGATACCACCTAATTTTACAGAAGATTAATGACCTAATAAACATATTTTTTCATAAAGAAGGGTTTTCATAGTAGGATATAAAAGTGTTTTTTTTTTAATATTTAATATTTTATTTTAAGAAATAAAATCTTTTGATTTTGGTAATAAAGTGCTTCTAAATATGTGACTAAATAAAGTTGCAAGAGTCAGAACTTGCAACCCCCAACAAAATGGCACGAAGCAATATTCTTTGGTGTCCCTTTTAAGTCCATTATTAAATGCCTTAAACAACCATCTTTGTTGCTCTCTTTTAACCTAAAATATGCTTGCAGCAGTTTTTCCTTTTTCTCTAAACATGTAAAAAAGCTGACTCTTACTTGACTTTACGGTACGTTGGTACTTTAGCTTTAAGCTTTTATGTTCCGTCGGATAAGATTTAATATCGAAATACATCTAAAAGAGTTGTAGGTCAAGGGTGGTAAACTTAACAATGAGTGCTGGATCCCATTTAAGCCCATATACTCCGATTTAAATGTCGTTTCGATATTTGTGACGTTATCCTTTTGCCCTATTGTTTTGTTTACAAGTAGTATAAAGTCTTAATTTTATCTAGTGGTATACAATACGGATCTAATAGTAAGTGTACATTCAAATTAGTTTTTAAAAGTTGAATATTTAACAAAAGCTAATAAAATAAATCTACCTAAATTTATTAATTAAATGTTACCTGTCTAAAATGGCTTTATTAAAAATATTTAATTTGACATATATTAAAATTGACATCTGTGAAAAAAATACACCTGTAAAAAATATAACGCATGTCAAAAATATAACCCTTAACAAAGTTATGACGCATTTAAGAATATGATACCTGTCTATAATAATATCCATTTACCAAATTGAATTTGACAAGACATTTATAAAAAAAAATATATTTCTTAAAAATATATCCTGTTTTAAAAAAAGAATTACTATTTTTTTTTAAATAATAATTTATTGGTTTTAAAGATAGACGTGTACTATTTTAAACTTATATTTTTTAATAATTTTCCACATACACTCAATATTTGCTTTAGTATGGAAGTTTTTTTTATATAATTTTATTTAGTGTTTAATTCCAGCCAATTTCCTATATGTTAAAACGTTTGTAACTAGTACTTTTAGGAATTTCTGGTTTATTTTTAATCCTTTTAAACGTTTTATTAACATACGCCACAAAGCTTGTTTTGATATTGTTACTTGTTATTTGTTCATTGCATTCACACTCAGAAAATTTTTCGAATTCAATACTTTTTTCCAACCGATATTTAAAAGTAATTTTTCACAATTTTAGAATAATAATAAAAAATAATAAACATTTTCGTTGATATTAACTTTCGTGAGTTAGTAATCTGATAGAGCCTTTAGATTAACCCAATAAGATGTGTATCATATTATTTTTTTTTATTTATTGCTTTTATCCACATAACAAGTTTTTTTTTCGTAAGCCTATGACTTTAGCAATTTTAGAATTAACAATGTTTTTAGGTTATTTTTCGCCAATTTTAATTTTCTTTAATTCCATTAAACCTCAAAATAAAATCTGAAACAAAATGCGCTAAAATACTTTGCCTATTTCACATAATTTACTATGCTTGTGTATACGAATACCAAAGGAGTAAAAGTTTTTTTTTAATTTTTGAGTTATTTTAACCAAGTATCATTTTTTGTTTTTTTTTTCAGACTATGTTAAACCGCCGTGCATTTTCCGATGTATTGGCAGATACTCCAAGACATTCAAGGCTAAAGGAAGATTCCCGCCAAATAGAGTTTGTCCGTATTGGCCAAGCACTAAAATTAGAAGCAATTGTAAGAGGAGACGCACCCACTAGGTAAATAATTACTGATTAATTTTTTAATATTCTTTTTTATCATTCAACCACAATTAATCACGATGCTTAGAGTTCAGACTAAATCAGATGTGTTTTTTAATCTACGTATCTTGTCTCTCTACAGGGTGTCATTGAAATGGTGTAAAAAAATTGGGGGGGTGATAGTACTCCTAAAAATAGTAAAAAAAGTTCCTATAAGTATAGGGCGGAAAATGCATATTAAGGGAGTTAGGGGCACTGAAAGGGTGAATTTAAAAAACGGTTTTTTTGAAATTATAGGCTTAAAAAACGAGATAAGATTTCGAAAAAAATCCTCTGCCATAAATTTTGACTCTAAATCAAATGGTGATACTGAAAAATTATTTGGAAAATCGGAAAAGGTAGTTTTGCAAGGGTAGAGGGTTGTTTCGTGAATAACTTTTTTAGGATATTTTTTTCGCAACGTGGGTTCATTTTTTTTAAAACTACATACTTTTTCCTACCAAAAAGGTACTCTTGTTGCACATCGCCCAGAGCGATGATTTTCGAGAAAATTGAAGGCAAAGAGTTTGCTCTGATGGGTTGTTCTTATTGCTTTAAAAACGAAATAAACCAAATACTAAAATTCCTTATTTAATGCATATTTATTTGATTCATTGAAGGTATGCGGTCTTATCACTTTATTTATTTCGCAGGTACGCAAAAAACATGTTCT
>JAHBCN010010391.1:31881-41913 GCA_019359885.1 Listronotus oregonensis | reverse complement strand
CCTCTAAAATTAACAATGGCGCTTGCAGAAGCGAAAAACACGTTTTTAGCACTTTTAACCCTCCACCCCCACTCCTGCACACTTTTTTCGAGTCTAAAACTATATAGTGATATTTAGGTAATCACCCTCTACAACTTCTAACACTTTTCAACCTGTTACAAATTAACGTCATGAAAATTACCTACAGACTGGGCTATACAGACACATTGTGTACAGCAGTTACAACCAGACCTCTTAATACTTTTCTAATGGAATCACAAAAGATTTGTCAAAATAATTTTTGATTTCTTGTCAACCTTGACATTTTGAAAAATTTAATTAAATTGTGGACTGTCATAGAAAAAATGTAGCATATGGATAAAGTGACTCATTTATGGTACTCATGTATGATTGCAACACTCTCTGTGCTTATACAGAAATAGGCCATTTTCCGCACTTGTATTACAATATACATTTCTAGTAACAATAATAATTTACCTGAATGGGTCTTAAGATGATCTTCCAAGTGTGCAAATTGTGTAAATTTTCTTCCACAATCAGAGCATTCAAATCTCTTCTCCCCTAAAAAAAAAGTAAAATTTTGCTAACCATTATAAATATAATTATTTGGTTTCCCAATAACCAAACCATAATAAAATATACTGAATTATTACATTATTATTTCTGTTTATTTATGATCATCATCAGAGTACTTACAATGTCTATCTTAAAATAGTACAAAGACTAATTATTAGAGATTAACTAACATTTGATTTCTAATCATTTATATTAGTCATACATTAAATATTAGTTTACAAGTATGACTTAGTAAATGGAATTTTGATATCCTATGGCAATAAAGCTATTTTTTAATTTTGACCTAAATATCCGGTTTGTTTTGCGCAAAATCGGCTATGAAAAAAAAATTGTTTTCATCGGTTGTCAGTACGGTAGTCATATTATTATTTTTTTTATTGACAAAATTAATCAAACAAATAAATTACAACAGAACAATTTAATAACATTTTTTTATATACCTAATTTAATTATAGTACACGCGCGGTAATGTGAACTTACGTTTGTATGAACAACTCAATAATGTGAACACTAAAATATTTCCATTTTAATTCTATAGTGTGAACAAAAACAATTTTCGATAATGTAAATTTTTGGGAAAATTTTAGTAAACCTATTCAGATTTATCTAAAGTTGCTAGTACTTATAGGGGTATACGCATTCAGTACATTTATTTTATTTAGTTTGTAGAAAGATCAGGAAAGAGGTCACGCCCCGAGATCTGTGTCTTACAAAATGGTTAAAAATAATGAGAAATGTTTAACCCTTTATGAGAAATTTAAAATTTTGAAAGAGCATAAAAATGGTATGAGTGTTACCGCATTGTTGAAGAAATGTCAAATAGCCAAATCAACTATATATGCCATAAAAAATAAAGAAAAAAAAGTGGTTGGAGAGAGTTTAATACCTAACAAAATAAAAAAGTGCACATTAAAACGTGCGGAGAACCCAAAAATGGAAAGCTTGCTGTAAAAAATGGTTTATCAAACATCGTGAAAGGAATTGGCCAGTCACAGGTGATATGCTTAAACACAAGGCTTTAATTTACAAAAAATTTTAAAAAGAAAATAAAAAAAATTAAAGAAAGGGTGGGCAGCTCAAAATTAAAATGGCGCTATGGTGTAAGATTGTTAAAATTGCAGGAGAAAAGTTCCCCGAACCAACTTGTAAATCCCTTTATCGGAGACTTGAGAAATACCTTTCAACAGCTTAGTCATACTGAACATCAAACCTGTAACGCAGATAAGCCCGGGATTATATTGAAAGCTGTTGCCCGATAAAATTATGTTGTTTTTTAAAAAAACGGCGCCTGGACTAAAATAGCTAAAAACAAAATAACTCTTTGGGATGCACAAATGCCACAGGGGTTTAAAAAAACTAATGCCCTCTTTTAAGTTTAAACAGATGCGTTAACGTAATTTTTTTTTTATTTTATTTTATTTTTGAATATAATCTCCATAATGTGAACATTTCATAAAGCAACTAGTCCAAAACTTTTTTTTGTTTACGTTAGGGGAGTCTACTGTATTTTTTATATAAGACAAAAAAATGTTTAAATTATTACTAAAAATATCAATTTAATCTGATACCTACAGCAAGAATGTAACTTTTTGATTTTTTTTTTATATTTAGGCTGTGGATAAATTGCTATTTTATATATTGGGGGCAGCACTATTTCTGTTTTTTTGTTGCATATTATTTAATTTAATAAAATATAAATGTTATGTTTTAGTAGGCCTGCTATGCACAGTATTTTTGTAACTACAATTTTATTGTTGAGAAAATTTATTCTAAGTTTAATCAACCGAAATAAGGATGTATAGTTAAGTTACATTTCACTTCTTTCAGTCAGATACAAACAGTAGTTTTATGTAAATCATATCTTTTTTCAAATGGTAGGCTATTATTTTCATATAAAGAAAATAAAATATTTAAAAAAAAAATTCCACTACAAAATTGGTATTTTAAAGAAACGAGATTCTTGGTTCAAAAATTTTAAACCCTTAATTTTATAAAATTTCCGGGAAATAACCCCCGGAATCCTCGTTTTCGTTGGGGGGTATTACATACTCCCAAGATCCCCTGGTGTGTGAAGAGAGGGGGGGCGCAAATGTTAAGTCCCGCCAAGGGCGCAGCCATATTTATATACGGCCTTGGTAGTTAGTGACTATCCTGAATTCATTTTGTGAAGCTCTTATTGCTTTTATACATACTTAGGCTATTGTGAGATGAATCTCTTCGCCGGTCTTTGGCTTGGAGCGTCATTCTAGTAAGTTCAGTAAGTCTCTTTTGGTCTCTTTTCCCATTCTGTGAGTTCTTCCATTAGGTGACCTCTAGTTGTGCTTATATCTTCATAACAACAAAGAACAGGTGGCAAACAAGATATTTACGATGCCAAATATTCCCACTTATACTAATATAGATTATGTTTCTTATACTTTTAATACAATATATAAATTTGTTACATAACTTGCACAATTATACAATTTTTTTTTTCATAATGTATGAAACTAAATCAACCTTTTTTTTGGCAACTGTAAAGAAATATTTATTTTTAACAATACAGAAATAAATATTATCTAGCAACGATTCAGAGTAATGAAATATTGTTTTTTTTTTAAATAGAATCTTTTCAAAGATGTCAAAATTGTTACAGGTTCGGTGGAAAAATATTTTTTTGGGTGACCATGCTTGGTAAAATAATAAAAATACAAAACAAGGAAACTAAAGATTTACCTGTATGTATTCTCATATGTTTATTCAAATTTCCATTAACAGTAAACTTTTTTGCACAAATATTGCACTCAAATGGTTTCTCTCCAGTATGTTTTCTGGCATGTACCTTTAATTGGGTATTATCTCGAAAACTTTTACTACAGTTGCAACACATGTATCTAAAAAAATAAAATAAACTGTGTAGATTATGCTATTTGCAGCTTAATTGTGAAAAAAAAATACCTTTTATCATCCATTCTTCTCGACCTTATGTGAAGATTAAGATCGTCTTCATTCAGAAATATTCTCTGACAAATCTGACATTGGGTATCATCCTCATTTGATGAAGAGTCCGTCTCATCAAAATTATCACTATCATTTTTGTGTTTGGAGTTTTGTCTCTTAAAAGAAATATACATAAAAGAGTTAATTTTAAATATTTTTTACTAGGGAATATCTTGACAATATATTTAATTAGTATTATTTGTCCTTTTTAAAAAAAACAATTGTTTTATTTATCATTTTTAATTAATTCCTTGAAATATTAGTTCTATTAAATATTTTTAAAACACGAAGTAACAAAATTTTTACTTCTATAAATTTAAAATTAGCTCATAAAATTATTTTTAGGAAAAAGTATGAAAAATTAAATTACTAACCAAGATGAAAAATCAAAGTAATGAAAATATTATTTTATTAATGTTGAATGATAAAGTAAAGGGAAGAAATACTATAAATAAAAGATTGTATATTATTATTAGTATTATTATTATTATACATACCAGGCTGTATTTAGAAGAATTTCCCGAATATTCTCCATCCATGTGTATTGAATTTTCTAAAAAATCACTCAGACGCGCTTGGTCTTCTTGATATTCTTCTGTTTCCATATATTCATCACAATTTTCCATATTATTTTCTTTAAGAACAAAAAAAAATAAGTTTAGTTATTAATTCTTCCATAATATTTTTAATTAAAATATAAACTTTAACATTTAATAAACCAATTTATCTTTAACACTATCATGTTGAAAATGTTCATATTTTATAATGAAAAGGTCTAATATGATATTATTGGAATAGTTGGACAACAGTGTTGCCACTGAAAGTACATCTTTTAAAGATGAGTATGGGACTGCTCTTTGGGATGGACAATTTGGGATAATATAGATAACATAAATATATAAGAAACTACTAATATTGTAGTTAACCTTAACTACAAGTTTATCAAACTCAGGCTTATTCAAATCACAATTTACCATGCATGTTTACTAGTCGATGCAATGAAGCACTAAAAAGGCCAAAAGCTCGGAATTTTTTGCATTAAGACGGATCGCAATGCGGTTTTTTGCATTCGCTTTCCAAAAATTTTTTGTAAAAAATGTACCTATTTTGTGACTTATACAAACCGCAAATTGCATTGCTGCAGCCAAAAATGCATTTAAAAATTGCATTTTTTTGAGACGGCTTTTGGAAGATTTAATAACTTTGTAAATATGAGTCAGAACTGGCCCAAATCGAGTTCTCGGAGGTTTTGAAGGTCGCTGATTACGTTTATGATGTTCAAATTGACCGACAGTCGACCTGGAGCTCAAGAACGCCGATGAACGTCATCTCCGTGGGAGTCTCTCAAAATTCACGCGGGGAAAGAGAGAAACTCGACGCCCGGAGGTTTTTTGGGTCGCTGAATTCAAATATGGCATCGGCGAACACTCCCCGGACACCTGGTGCACCGGCACCTGGACGCGGACCTTATCTCCGAGGGTTTTTCTCACACAATCGAAAAAGTCGAACCGAAAATCATTGTGGGGGTTTTGGGGCGCTGAATCCGAATTTCACGGCGAAAATGACACCCCGAACACCTAGTGCACCGTAACCTGGCCCTGAACGTCATCTCCGCGAGACTCTCCCAAAATTCACGCGGGAAAGGACATAATCTTGGCGCCCGGGGATTTTTGGGAAGCTGAATTCAAATGTGGCATGGGCGAACACTCCCCAGTGCTGCGGAACCTGGACGTGGACGTCATCCCAGAGAATTCTCCTGACAAGATCGCCAAAAACAGGCCAAAAATCATTGTAGGGGCGTTTTTTGGGGCGCTTAATACAAATTTCACGTCGAAAACGACCCCCTGAAACCTGGTGGACCGTCATTTTAAAGTTGCAATTTTTTATTTTAAAATTTATTTATTCGTCATAATCAAATTTTAGTTTAAAAATAATCCTTATGTTACGGTGCACCAGGTGTTCGGGGGGTTGTTTCAGCCGTGAAATTCGGATTCAGCGCCCCAAAAAAACCCCCATAACGATTTTCGGTTCGTCTTTTTTGATTGTGTGAGAAAAGCCCTTTTGGAAGCGAATGCAAAAAACCGCATTCCGATCCGTCTTAGTGCAAAAAATTTTGAGGTTGAGTGCTTCATTGCCTCGACTATACAGCAAAAAGTACCCAGTCAAAGTCAAAGTCAAATATTCTTTATTGTTATAAGAAAAAAAAATCTCATTAACAAAGATTATAAAATTTAACACTAAGAGACATACAATCAGTAATATTAAAGTAAAAATACATTTAAGACAAGTTTAACAAATTTTCTATATAAGTACTGTATTAATTTACACCCCTAAAAATCTTATGTTCACTCTGAGGCTTTCATAAGGCCAACTGCCATAATTAGATATACGAGTAGTATGTTATTGTGAATAAGAATCCGGTAATCCCATTTTATTTAGTCCTAAGGCGATAAGGGACCAAACAGATAGAGAAACAACATTAACAAAATAAAACTTAATTATCAACATTAGTAATGCTGCAAAACACAAAACAGCACACTAACAGGAAAACAAAACATTAGCGTCAATTCAAATAAAATAAAAATAAAGGAAAAAAAATGCACCCATAAAACAAACTATGTCAGTCAAACACAATTAAAAGGTATCAGTGTAGTACTCCTGCAAGTTGTAGTATGCTTTCTCGATCAGAAGGCTTTTTACTTTACTTTTAAATAATCTTAAGGATGTAGTGGTTCGCAGAGACTGAGGGAGGTGATTGTAAATCTTCTTACTTTCATAAAATATAGATTTTTTGTAAGGGTACTTTTCGGAATGGGGAGTGGTAGGTTATGATTTTTGCCTAGTGTTGTAGATTGTCTCATTATGCGCACTGGAATATTTTTTGTGCACAAGAAATACAGTATCCACAATGAATAGACATGGCAATGTAAGGATTTTATTTCTGATAAAAAGCGGTTTACAGTGATCTCGAGATTTAACCTTACACATATAACGTATAGCTCTCTTTTGTAAAATAAAAACAGAATTAAAGAGATGTTGACTGCAATACCCCCAGAAAGCAATTCCATAAGTTAAGTGCGATTGCACAAATGAAAAATAAGCTGTCCTTGCTGCAGCAATACCCAGATCCTTTGAAACAGTTCGAACAGCAAAGCAACCACTAGCAATTTTTTTATTTAGATTGGTTACATGGCTTACAAACTTTAGGTTGCTGTCCACATACACTCCCAAAAACTTAGTTTTTTTTTTGTTTTCAATGTGAGTTTCTGAAATACATAGATTGTCAAAATTAAATTTAAATGTTAATATGTTTGTTTTTGATATATTAAAAGCAAGAAGATTAGAATTACATCATTTTTTAATCTTAATTAAATCTCTAGAAATTGTTTCCTTTAACTCTTCCTCATTTCTATTTTTCCATGCAATAGTAGTGTCGTCCGCAAATAATGTAAAAGTGCCGTCAATATGAATATTAGTCAAATCGTTTATATATAAAAGGAACAGGATTGGACCCAACACAGATCCCTGTGGTACTCCACAAGAAATCGGTGATGGGTGAGATATTTCTCCCTGAAAGTTTACTAATTGGGAACGATTGGAAAGATATGATGAAATCCAGTCATAGGAGCTTCCAACAAAGCCATAACATTTCAGCTTTTTAAGAGAATTTCATGATTTACGCAGTCAAAGGCCTTAGAGTAGTCGCAAAACACGGCGCCCACAATGTCATTGTCATTTAAACTAGAATAAACCTTTTCAAAGAAAGCAAAAATCGCATCCCCTGTACCCCTTAAATCCTGGAAAGCAAACTGAAAGACACTTAGCAGCTTATGTTTGTGCCCCATACATTCTTATATCTTTTTTCAAAACTAAATAATGTCTTGGAAATATTTTGAGTGGACAATCATGTTTCTGTTAAAACTAATACATTATACTCATTGTCTGTAAGAAAAACTGTATGAAAAAAGCTAGTAGTTTTATTAATTAATCTCCATACAGTTTGAAATACTACTAAAAACACATTAATAATATTAACCAATTCTATAAAAAAAGCTTGAAGAGAAACAAAACGTCCTATAAGGATAAGGAATGTTGCAATAATTACACTTATTATAATAAAAATATGTATCTTATTTACTAAAGCATATGCTGTAAAGAAAAAAATTATGAAGCACCTTAACAAAGTAATTAAAATACAATTAATATGTTCTTAAAATTTTTGCTAATTGGTATGACCTACAATACACAGTTTGTGTCAGAATTGTTTTCCCGGTTATCCTTACAAACAAAATTAATATTTTATTGCGGCAAGAGTTTAGCCTTCCAGGCATCGAATGGACCAAAGCCCGGGCGTAGTCCGGATTTTCTCATAACTCATTCCACGCCTCTAAAATTTTATCCTTAAGTTCGTTTACATTTTGCGGCTTAGACTCATTTCTTTTTTTATTTTTTTAACTAATAAGCCCCAAACATTTTCCATAACATTTAAATCCAGACTATGTGCGGGCCACTGTAAAATCCTGATATTATGCTGCTCTTTCATCCATTCATCGACTTGCCGGGTCGTATGAACGGGACACTTATTTTGCTGAAAGATAAAATTTCTGTCTGGAAATCGATCCAGTACAGAAGGAAGCATGATATTCTGTAGTAGATCTATATATACCTCCGCATTGAACCTTCCTTCAATAAAATAACATACACCAAATTCTTATGCACTCAGCCACCCCCAAACATTTACCGAAAATCTCCCACTTCTTCTTTCCTTTTGGGTATATTTTTCATCAAATCGTGTTTCTTGAGACCTGTATACTTTAAGTATCCCATTGTAGTACGACTGAAACACTTTTTCATTGGTAAATATTATATTTTCCCAAAAAATCGGGGTTCCAAGTAAAATTGTAGAGCAAATTCAATGCGTTGTTCTTTATTTGCATTTGTTAAAAACGGTTTTAAGGCTGCCGGGTGGCCGCACAATTTGGTTATTTGCCTTATTCTTCGCCGTGCCGTTGCTGTAACTACAGATTTATATGGTTGGTTTCTCAAAACATTAACTAAATTATTGTCTTGTTCTTGATTCGATAGTTTGGGGCGACCACTTCCAGCTCTTCTCTCAAAGGAGTGTGTTTCCTTCCATTTTTTTTTTTAACAAAATAAATAGTACTCTTTGGGATGTTAAGCTCTTCCGCCACATCTCATTCTGGCCAACCTTTCTGCTTAAAATAATGAATAATTAATACTTTTTGATCCAAAGTTAAGTTTGGCATTTTAAAAATACTTTTAGACACTGACAACAGACACCTGTTTCTTTATTAGGTTTTTCAACAGGTATTTATATTCAGTAGAAGGTGGCATAAGCCTATTTTACGAAAGGGAAAAAGAATTGCCCAAGATTTAATGGCTGTTACTGTACTTCTTAAGTGAGGGAAAATTTTAAAATTTTTATTTTACCATTTTAAGTTTGACCCAAAAAGGGCACATAACGCCTATATTACTTCTTGGATAGCACAAACAATTACGGAGATACCCTATAAAAGTGTCGAAAATGGAACATCCTGTAGTTATTTAAACCCTTTTTCAACTATTTTACTGATGCTAATTTGGGTTAAAATAGAAGATACAGGGTATGTGAGGTTTTGTAGTTTGATCACACATATTAGTACTTAAATAAGTCTTATTTTTTAAGTCAAAAGGTATGCTTTTATTTTTAAAGTTCCACATTGCTTTACCTTCAGAATTTCGGCCCTGTAGATCGACGTATTTAGAGGTATTATTTTCTAAATGATCTGGTTTAGAATTTTCCGAGATTTCATTAAAATCATTGATTTTTACAGGATATGAATTTATATTTACAGGTGCAGAACCATCGTATTGACGGTCCACGGATTCGAACTCTGAATCAGCCATTTTTTTTAAATTTGTGTCTTAATTATTTGGAATAATTAAAAAAGTACACTAAAAATATAGCCTACTTTTTCCTTTATAACAAAAAAAAAGTAACATTTTTTGCCAAAAAACATCAACCACTCATACTTCCCGTATTTGACGTTTATCTGACACTGACAGATGACAGAACAGAAGTCAAGCCCGAAGGTCAAGTTAACGGAAAATTTGGCACGAAGTAGCCTGGGCTAAGCAAGTAAAATAATTTTTATAGAGTTATAGGCATCGACTACTTTTCTTCGAGCATATACCCACAAGAGGCAGCCCTGCTGCTCGGCAATAAGAGAGAAAAAAAGATAAATCACTCACTTTTTCCCGCTCCAACGTGCTGATTGATCGGTGGGTATGGTATAAGATAAGCGTCCACTGGTCGGCATCGGACAGAAGGTAAGCATCGCACAGATCGGATTTACCTACTTTCAAATAGGACTGGGTGCTATTCGCCCGATGACGTGTACGCATCTGATTTGAACGTAGGTCAGCAGGGTAGTAAACTTTTTATCACCCTTTAACCGTCATTTAAAGTTATTGGGT
>JAHBCN010010391.1:0-31864 GCA_019359885.1 Listronotus oregonensis | reverse complement strand
GAGCACCAGTCCCCTCAAATTCAATTCAAATTCAAATTCAAATTCAAATTATTTTTCCGTCAATATACAAATTGCTTTTACACACGTCAACATTGTTAAAACAATAATAAAAAAACTTACCTAAAAAAAATTTAAAAAAAATATATAATAACAAACATGATTTTTAAACAAACAAGATTAATATATTATAATAATTAAAAAATATATATGCACAAATTTAAAAGTACACAAAACAAATCCTAATTAAAGATAAAATTGTCAAAATTATACCCGATATTCCTGTATTGAAAAAAAGACTCAATTAGTATTGCTTAACTGTTATATAAAATTTTTTTTTCGGCAATGTTTTTATACATTGGGGGCAATATTTTTAAAAAATTTTATTGCCCAATAACCGGTCCAGTTTGACCCTTTTCCAAACGCCAATACGCGGTACAAGTTTTGTTTATGCCGGGGGTTCATACCCATGCATCTCCTCATGACTTGTATACAGGTTAATATTCTTCTTTAGAAAACGAAGATTTTCCAGAATGTAGGGGGGCACAGTGGGTTCTAAACCTCCTATAAGCCTGACGACAGTCCCCCAAAAAACCCCGATTTGAAAGGGCCCCCTCAGATTTTTCCCTTTAAAAAACCAAACCTCGGTGTTTTCAGCTGCATCCCCCCCAGACAAGAATAGAATATGAAAGATGGAGTGGAACAGAGAGTGAAAAGGTATGTAAAGTCCCTGGTGAGACGCCCTTGAAAGGTTTCTCAAAATAAAGAGGTTTTGTTCAGTTTTCACACACGTTGTTAATGTGTGAGCCCCATTGAAGCCTTTCCAAGGAAACACCCAGAAATCCAATCCCTCACCCCCCCATTCAGATCACCCACATCCCTCAATAAAAAAATCACCTGGTTTTTTTATTGTTGTTAAAACCAACCCCGATTTGCAGAAAACCCTTTTGGCCGTTCTGCCCCGCCCTCTGTGGAACCCTCAACCCCCCCTTCCCCAATATTGTCAGCTGCGGGCAAGGTAAGCAAAGAGTGTATACTTAGCCTGTTGTTCAATGTTTGGAAGATCATTTTTGTAAATTAAAAATAAAATTGGACCCAGTACTGATCCTTGCGGTACTCCAATATTTAATACACTTTCCGCCGACGACACCCCCTCAACCCTTCAACCTGCACTCAGGTTCCTGACCCGGGCAGACTGGGGGAAGCCCCCAGACATAATGCCTACAGCAACAAATTACAACCGGCCCTGGTGTCTACCCCAAAGGGGGACTGGAGTCGAAAAAAACCGACCTGCTCCGGGGTGACACTGTTTCACGACGGCTCCAAAACCGGACGGTGTTGGAGCTGGAATATATGGACAGAGGCCGAGGGCAGAGTTTTCCCCGGGGGGCACTCTGGAAAAATATTTCAAGGGAGGTATTTTAAGAGATGTGTGCTAGACCCCGGGTTTATCGGCACTGCAAATGTAAGAAGAAAATATTCTCTGACAGTAAAAAGCTCTTTAAAACTCTTGAACCAGCCGGTGCAATTGAAACCGTTTTGAAGGATGCGCTGACCAAACTGAGTCAAAACAATAAGGTTACACTAGGTACCGGGGCACAGGCCAGAGGGTAATGGGTCTGCAGACCTTGCCAAAAGGGGGGGGAAACAAAATTCACGGGCCGGAACCGGTCATATTTTTGCAAGGGGCCAAAGTATTTATCAGTTTTACAAAAAAAAATCTTGGTACTGGCATGGATTCCGGGCTCAGACACTCAAGGCCTTTAAAGCCCCCCAACCAACAATGTACTTCAAACTACTGGAGCAATCAAGGGTACACCTTAAAACTCTGTGGGACGTACACGGGACGAGAAAAACCAATGCAAAGACGGCCAGGGAAACGCCATGCCGCATGTGCACGGAGGGAATCGGCAGAACACATACTGTGTTCTGTCCAGCAATGGCAGGGCTAAGATTCGCAATCTTCGGCAATGACACCTTGTTCCGGGGGGGTAAAAAATTTTTTTCCAAAGGACCAAGATTTATTAGGTCTGGACCTGGGGGAGAAATATAAAAGGGGGGAGCCAATGATATCGGTCGCGGTGGAAGGGTTATATACCCACTATTTGAACCACCTACCTACCTCCCTTTTTATCATCCATTCTTCTCGACCGTGAAGATTAAATCGCTTCATTCAAAATATTTCTGACAAATCTGACTTTGGGGGATCATCCTCATTTGATGAAGAGCCCGGGCATCAAAATTATCACTATCATTTTTGTGTTTGGGTTTTGTCTCAAAAGAAATATACATAAAAGATTTAAATTTTTAAAATTTTTTTTAGGGAAATTTTGACAATATATTTAATTAATATTATTTTCCTTTAAAAAAAAAAATTTTTTATATATAATTTTTAATTAATTTTGAAATATTAGTTCTATTAAATTTTTTAAAACCCAAAAAAAAATTTTTTTCTTCTATAAATTTAAAATTGTATAAAAATTTTTAGGAAAAAGTATGAAAAATTAAATTACTAACCAAAAAAAAATCAAAGTAATGAAAATATTATTTTATTAATGTTGAATGATAAAGAAAAGGGGAAGAAATACTATAAATAAAAGATTGTATATTATTATTAGTATTATTATTATTATACATACCAGGCTGTATTTAGAAGAATTTCCTGAATATTCTCCATCCATGTGTATTGAATTTTCTAAAAAATCACTCAGGCGCGATTGGTCTTCTTGATATTCTTCTGTTTCCATAAATCCATCACAATTTTCCATATTATTTTCTTTAAGAACAAAAAAAAAATAAGTTTAGTTATTATTTCTTCCATAATATTTTTAATTAAAATATAAACTTTAACATTTAAAAAACCAGTAGAAGTTCTGCATTTATACTTTTGGGTCTTTTGATCAATTTATCTTGAACACTATCATGTTGAAAATGTTCATATTTTATAATGAGGAAAAGGTCTAATACGATATTATTGGAATAGTTGAACAACAGTGTTGCCACTGAAAGTACATCTTTTAAAGATGAGTATGGGACTGCTCTTTGGGATGGACAATTTGGGATAATATAAGTTTGTTCCCATCAAATCACCGCGATCACCCCATGCATTTATTAATGGGACTTTTTTTTAAACACTGCTCATAGGGGTGATCATTTGAACGGTTTCTGGCGCTGTTGGAACAAACCTATAGATAACATAAATATATAAAAACTACTTTAAAATTGTAGTTAACCTTAACTACAAGTTTATCAAACTCAGGCTTATTCAAATCACAATTTACCATGCATGTTTACAGTCGATGCAATGAAGCACTAAAAAAGGGCCAAAAACGGAATTTTTTTGCATTAAGACGGATCGCAATGCGGTTTTTTCATTCGCTTTCAAAAATTTTTTGTAAAAATGTACCTATTTTGTGACTTATACAAACCGCAAATTGCTGCAGCCAAAAAAGCATTTAAAAAATTTCATTTTTTGAGACGGCTTTTGGAAGATTTAATAACTTTGTAAATATGAGTCAGAACTGGCCCAAATCGAGTTCTCCCCGGGGGTTTTGAAGGTCGCTGATTACGTTTATGATGTTCAAATTGACCGACAGTCGACCTGGAGCTCAAGAACGCCGATAAACGTCATCTCCGTGGGAGTCTCTCAAAATTTACGCTGAATTAAATATGGCATCGCGACACTCCCCGGGCACCTTTCACCGGCACCTGGACGCGGAACTTCTCCGACGGTTTTTCACACAATCGAAAAAAACAAACCAAAATCATTATGGGGGGGTTTTTGGGGGGCCAATCGAATTTCACGGCGAAAATGACACCCCGAACACCTAGTGCACCGTAACCTGGCCCTGAACGTCATCTCCGTGAGACTCTCCCAAAATTCACGCGGGAAACGACAGAATCTTGGCGCTCGGGGATTTTTGGGTAGCTGAATTCAAATGTGGCATGGGCGAACACTCCCCGGACACTTGGTGCTGCGGAACCTGGACGTGGACGTCATTCCAGAGAATTCTACTGACAAGATCGCCAAAAACAGCCCAAAAATCATTGTAGGGGCGTTTTTTGGGGCGCTTAATTCAAATTTCACGTCGAAAACGACCCCCTGAAACCTGGTGGACCGTCATTTTAAAGTTGCAATTTGCAATCAAATTTTAGTTTAAAAATAATCCTTATATTTTCCATAAATATATTTTTTTAATTTCTTCTTAGTTACGGTGCACCAGGTGTTCGGGGGTTGTTTCAGCCGTGACATTCGGATTCAGCGCCCCAAAAAAACCCCCATAACGATTTTCGGTTCGTCTCTTTTGATTGTGTGAGGAAAGCCCGCATTCCGATCCGTCTTAGTGCAAAAAATTTTGAGGTTGAGTGCTTCATTTCCTCGACTATACAGCAAAAAGTACCCAGTGCCCCATACATTCTTATATCTTTTTTCAAACACTAAATAATGTCTTGGAAATATTTTGAGTGGACAATCATGTTTCTGTTAAAACTACTACATTATACTCATTGTCTGTAAGAAAAATTGTATGAAAAAAGCTAGTAGTTTTATTAATTAATCTCCATACAGTTTGAAATACTACTAAAAACACATTAATAATATTGATTGATTGATTGATTGATAAAGTAAATACACAAGTTGGGGTTTTTTGTCCGCCTCGACCCCTGCAGCCTAAAAGCTTGTTGTTCTTTGTGTATTTTTCATTTAAAAAAAGGTTTGACACCTTAGACAGGTGTAGTACCCCTTTTTACTGTTTTTTTCTGGTCTCCAGCCTCCTGGTGGTTAGTGTCCACCCGGGGGTTTTGATTTCTCCAGTATGTAAGTGCAGGGCACTCATATATGTGGAGGCTGTCTCTTCCTTTTGCACATAGTCTGCAAATGGGTTCTTCTTTGATCCCCATAGTGTGCATATGTTTTCTTAGGGTGCAGTGTCCGGTTTTAATCCTGTCACTATCCTAATCTGATTCCTATTTAGTTTTAGTAGTTCACTTGTCAATGCTTTCATGGTGAGTCCAGCATTGTTTACTGTGATTTTGCCTTGGAATGGGTTCCATTTGACTGATGTTGTGTTTGAATCCACCGGGGTCATGTAGCCACGAACCGGGCTTTTGGTATTCCAAAACAGGTTCAGGACCCACAAACATTGCTGCGGAGCCTCGCCTGGCCAGGGAGTCTGCATTTCTTTGCCCTGTTTTCCCCCTGTGTCCTGGCACCCAGGAAAGTGTAACTTTGTTGTGGTTAGCCAGGTTTAGGAGGCATTGCAGACAGTTCCAAACCAACCTTAAAAAATTCTTAATAATATTAACCAATTCTATAAAAAAAGCTTGAAAAGAAACAAAACGTCCTATAAGGATAAGGAATGTTGCAATAATTACAATATACAATATAAATACAATAATAAAAATATGTATCTTATTTACTAAACCATATGCTGTAAAGAAAAAAATTATGAAGCACCTTAACAAAGTAATTAAAATACAATCAATATGTTCTTAAAATTTTTGCTAATTGGTATGACCTACAATACGCAGTTTGTGTCAGAATTGTTTTCCCGGATATCCTTACAAACAAAATTAATATTTTATTGCGGCCACGTTTTTTCTAATACAAGAGTTTAGCCTTCCAGGCATCGAATGGACCAAAGCCCGGGCGTAGTCCGGATTTTATTTATTTATTTATTTATAATTCCACGCCTCTAAAATTTTATCCTTAAGTTCGTTTACATTTTGCGGCTTAGACTCATTTCTTTTTTTATTTTTTTAACTAATAAGCCCCAAACATTTTCCATAACATTTAAATCCAGACTATGTGCGGGCCACTGTAAAATCCTGATATTATGCTGCTCTTTCATCCATTCATCGACTTGCCGGGTCGTATGAACGGGACACTTATTTTGCTGAAAGATAAAATTTCTGTCTGGAAATCGATCCAGTACAGAAGGAAGCATGATATTCTGTAGTAGATCTACAGTATGTCCACGGAAAAGGTGTTGAAGAGAAAACTATTTTATTTTTGATTTTATCGAAAAAAGCTTCTCTTGATAAAAATTTGTTTTCTTAGAGTAAGATTGGAATAGAAACATTTGACATATTTTATACGCGGTGTTCAGAAAATTGAAAAAACTTAAAATGGCACAAGAGTAAAGTGCATTTATTTGTGAAGATATGGAAATAAGTTACTAGCAAGAGTTGTTCAAAATTAAAAGGTAGTCTCTAATACCAATTTTCACAAAAATCGACCTACTTTTATTTATTTGTGATTAAATTTATTTTAATATCAATTTACATTTTTAATATTAATTTTATCAAATTTTTTGCTGTTAAGTAAGCTGACGTTTCCCGCGGCTAATAAATTATAAAAGCGAAGTGTCAATAAACTTGTCACTATCAACGCCTACTAGTACAATAATGAGTTGTTAATTTGGAATTAGATAATATTAAAATAATTTTTATCACAAATTAATAAAAGTAGTCCGATTTTTTGAAAAATGATATTAGGAACTATTTTTTATCTTTGAACAACTTTTCTTAACTTATTTCCTATTCTCAAATAAATGCACTTGGCTCTTGAACCATTTAAAGTTTTTTCAATTTTCTGAATACCGCGTATAAAATTTGTTAAATGTTTTTATCCCAATCTTACTCTAAGAAGTAGCAAATTTTTTTTTAAGAGTAGCTTTTTTTGATAAAAATAAAAATAAGAAGTTTTTTACTATTCAACACCTTTTCCGTGGACGTACTGGTGTGTCCACGGAAAAGGTGTTGAATAGGAAAAACTTCTTTATTTTTAATTTTATCGAAAAAAGCTTCGTAATAAAAATGTTTACTATTCTTAGAGTAGATTTGAAAACATTTAACATATTTTATACGCGGGGTTCAGAAAATTGAAAAACTTAAAATGGTACAAAATAAAATCATTTATTTGCAAGTAGGAAATAAGTTACTAGAAAAAAGTTAACTAAAGGTTCTAATACCAATTTTCGAAAAAATCGGCTCACTTTTATTTATTTATGATTAAAATTTTATTATCAATTAACTAATTCCAACACTTTGCTTTTATAATTCATTAGCAGCAGTATCGTCAGCTTTAAATGCTTACTTAACAGCAAAAAAATTGATAATAAATTGATATTAAGAATTTAAATTGATATTAAAATAAATTTTATCACAAAAAATAAAAGTGGGCCGATTTTTTCGAATATTGGTATTAGAGACTACCTTTTAATTTTGAACAACTTTTCCTAGTAACTTATTTCCATATCTTCCCAAATAAATGCACTTTACTCTTGTACCATTTTAAGTTTTTTCAATTTTCTGAACACCGCGTATAAAATATGTTAAATGTTTCCATCCCAATCTTACTCTTAGAAGTAGCAAATTTTTTTTATCAAGTAGCTTTTTTCGATAAAATAAAAATAAAAAGTTTTTTCTCTTCAACACCTTTTCCGTGGACATACTGTATATATACCTCCGCATTGAACCTTTCTTCAATAAAATAACATACACCAAATTCTTATGCACTCAGCCACCCCCAAACATTTACCGAAAATCTCCCACTTCTTCTTTCCTTTTGGGATATTTTTTCATCAAATCGTGTTTCTTGAGACCTGTATACTTTAAGTATCCCATTGTAGTATGACTGAAACACTTTTTCATTGGTAAATATTATATTTTCCCAAAAAATCGGGGGTTCCAAGTAAAATTGTAGAGCAAATTCAATGCGTTGTTCTTTATTTGCATTTGTTAAAAACGGTTTTAAGGCTGCCGGGTCAGAGATGAGTAGGGAGATTGCCGATGCCGTGTTATGAAAACGCGCCGGAAAAAAGAGCGCCCCGGTATGGCCAACTCCTGAACTAGACGCACTTTCTCCCTTCTTTGGCCTGCTAGTGCGTCTACAGAACGAAAACCACCGTACCGAAATTTGTTTTATCAATATTTTCAATAAAATTACATTTGTATGCAATCGTAAAATGTATTATAAATTGTTACTAAATAATTTTTTATTAACATGAAAGGGGATTTTTTATTCGATTTTTATCCTATATTTGCCCTGTTTTTTATAAATAATTTTAAAATTATTTAATATAATATAGAAAAAATATTTACTAAATGAATTAAACCGAATACGCAATGATTAAACGTTTCGTTGGCGTTTAAGTTCGATCTCATATGGATGAACATAATATGTAAATTTTATTTATCCGCACGTGCCAACCAGTGGTCGAGCGGGTTAGCGCGGCAGCTTTCATCAACCAGGTTTTTTAATAATCTTTTTTCTGGGCAATTCACTATAACAAACAAAAAAACTCATCTAAACTCAATATGTCAAGCTACCAAGTAATAACTAACTCACTCATTATGCTTGTAAGGTCGCTACCGGTGGGCATATTACTGCCAAATCTGAACAACTATACAGGGTGTCCCAAATATGGCAATCTCGGAATCTAATAGAAAACCTAAAAATATTTTGACAAGTTCCATAAACTTTTTCCTATGAGCCCCCCTGGTACATAACGGACGCCCCGGGAAAAACGTTTTTGTTTAAATAACTTTTAAATACTAGGTGTAATTTAATATTTTTTAATATGATGGTTAATAGATAAGTCTTCTTAAAATGAACCCATTAAATCTATTTGGCTTATTGGTTTGCCAGGGACGGACTAACTCTGATAAATAAAGAATTTTTTAACACCCTGTATGATAAAGGCCAACAATATTATTTTTGGATAGCTTTAACCTTAAACTAAAAAAAGGTACCCTTGATTCACAATAAAATCAACTGTTCACGAAAAAAAAATATATGGTTTTGGGAATTTTTTTAAAATTATAAAGGGTTTTTTTCTAATTTTACGTTAATATTTGGGAACTTTTTGGGTCCATTTTAAAAAGAAAACTTCATATAAATTTTGTCCTAAACGTCTTAATTGGAATAAGGGTTTGGGAAAAAATTTTTAAAAATAAATAATTTAATATTAAAATTTGTAATCCACTTTACATATTTTAATGATATTTGGCATACATGTACTATTAATCAATAAGATTTTTTTATTTACATTTTTTTTATTTGCCAAAATAGGCAGGTCAAATTCGCCCAACGCCACTGGGGGGAAATTTAAAAAATGTGTACACTAAAAAAACATAAGAATTTTTTCTTAAAAATCCAAAATTGGGATTTTTTAATATAAATTTTTAAATTTTAAAAAACCCTTTTAAAAAAAAAATTAAACAACATGTTAATTTTTTTCTTAAAAACCCAAAAAAGATTTTTCATTGTACAATTAAAAAACCTTTTTAAAAATTCTTCTTAAACTTACTAAAAATAATATTGTTAACTCTTTATCAAAAAAATGGGTTTATTAAAAAATTGCTTTATTGTGTCAAAATTAGTCCTCCCCGGCAAACTAAATAAGCCAAATATAATTTAATGGGTTCATTTTAAAATTTTTCTAGTAACCATCATATTAAAAAAATATTAAATTACCCTTTTATTTTAAAAGGGTTTTTTAAAAAAACAATTTCAGGGGCCCGTATTGATTATCCCCAAAAAGGGAGGGCTCAAAAAAAAGTTTTAGGTTTAAAAATATTTTAAGGTTTTCTTTAATTCAGAATTTCCCCATTTCTGGGACACCCTTAAATTTTTCCAAGGAGCCAACATCTGCTCCCGGCTGCTTGTGGGTTCGAATCCCACCAACAGCAAAATATTTTTTCATTGTTTTTTTTAAACAAAAAAAACAATAAAAATTAATTTTTTTTAAAAATTTTTATTTACATCAAACATTTATAGTTTAAGAATAAAACGCGAATTTAACAGTAATTAACTAATTTTTTTGTAATCAAAAAATTAATTACAATTTATATAAATTTGGAAAAGTAAGTAACATATAAATTAAACTGAATAAATCTTAAACATCTGTCATGAATTTGACTGTCAAAAGGGTGGATTTCCCAAAAGGTTTAGGGCTAAAACCTGGGGCGGCCAAATTTAGGAATAATTTAAAAAAAATCGTAAATTTATTAAAAAAAGCTATAAGTTCTGATGAATTAAGAAGAACTGTTCTTTTTCTACAGGAAAGCTATCCAAACGATCTTAAAAAAATAACTTTCAAGGTAAAGCATGACAATTCGTTGAGTATGTTATTATTTTAAAAAAGAAAATTCCATTTTGAATTATTATATAAGTGGACCCAAAATGGACCCCGGGTATATTTTTAAATATTGACATTATATTTATACTGTGTATTTTTTTAACCGTTTAAACTGTTCGGGGCGAAGTTTTTTTCTGTTTGAAACGCATTAAAACCTATTTAAGATCAATTATAGAACAAGAACGATTAGAAATAAAATGGGAAGGGACTCTTTATTATTAACAAATTTTCAACAAACAATATATTTTAAAATAAACATTTTAAATGGAAAATGTTAATTTTTTTTTTCATTATTTTTTTTTTTTGCCTTTTGAACCTTTATTGTGGTTTCTTCTCGCGTTATTATGATCAAGGGCTTTTGCATAAATTTTTACTTTTAACATACATTTTAAAGCAAATAACCTATGATCTAATATATGTGACTCTTGTTAAACCAATTTGGAAATTCATCATTGGTTTTTAATTCTATAATTTCTGTTAAATTTAATAATAATTTTCTGCAATGCCTAATATCTGCACAATGATTATTGAAAGTCTCTAATTGAAAATTAAGATTAAAAAAAATCTGTCGGTCGAGTCAGATATGCTACTTTAGTAAGTAAATCATCGAATGCAAATACTTTCTACATTGCATATACAATTCATTAGAATCTTCGGATTCATCAAAAGCTTTAATAAACATAGTTTTGCATTTAAAACATACAGTTTTTTAACGTTTTTCTCGCAATATAACCCGCAAAAAAAGTAATGGCTTTAGCCTCAAAGAAATTTTTACTTGCTAAATCCGGTATTTTATCATAATAAACCGGAGTGAACATATTAATAATTTCGGCAGCTTCTAATAGCTCATCGAGCTCTTTTATCTCTTCCTGGTTACAATCGGGCGGCGTATTTAAATCTAATTCCGGTAAAATTGTTGCGTATTTTCTGTCAAACGAGTAGGAAGTTCGTTTCTTCCAGAATAACATTACCTCTTCTACTGCAATCAATAAAATTAGTTAACAAGATATGCCTAAAGCTTAAACGATACATTCTACAAGTTGGGTTAGGATTAAACCCACTCCACCCTAGAGTTTGAGTGAACATGCTCAACAGAATCTTGATTCACGAGACCAGTCTAATTCAAAATCAGGAAATGAACTCTTAAGGTTATCATATATTGAACTATAGCTCTAACTGTCAAAGGAATGCCTAACAAACAAGGAAATGCATTCGCCTTGTGCGCTTTGTCCACCGTTTTATGCATATATCATCATCTTAAAAATAAAGGTTATTTCCCAAGTATCCATATTTTTCATCACATTGGCAACACTGTCTAATGCAATCCTCCACGAGGTAACCATGCTAACCCTATATACTTTAAAAAACAATGGATCACATTGTTACCATTTACCGACAACTTTTTCTGAATGCTACTTGAGTCAGAAACCTTATATGGCAAACAATTACAACACATACCACACAATGTGATCAGCGACGAAAATCACATTAAAATAGATAAAATACCAAAATTGTATTTATTAAATTAATTACCACTTTTTTATAATTAAACACATTGGTTGTAACCTAAATATCATCCCAAAATCGAAATCGGAAGAAAAACACGTAACAATAAATAAAATTCCTTTAAGCCTATTCAAACATTTTGCATTTAAGGTATTAGTCACGGCCCGAATCTCATGATCAACGACAAAAACACATAAAAATAAATAAAATTACCAAATTAAATGTGTTTAACCCAAGGAAGTTTAAAGGTGTATAGAAGCCCAATACTGTAGAACAAAATTGACAAGGCGTGCAGGGCAGAGGGAATAGGGGGGTTGGCCCTGCGGAATTTGCGCAATGAATAGTAGGTCAGGGCCGGATTTCCATAATTCTTTGTTACTATCTATAAAATTGACATCATCAAATGTCAAATTCCAACATTCACTGTTTTTTTTTTATTTTTTGCACAAAATTGTTGGTTATTAAAGGATACTTCTATAGAATATTTAAAATTATTGTGTAATATTAGATTTTATATTTATCGATATAATATGGAAAGAATATGTTTTTACTGCTTTCTATTTAAATGGTCGATATTTATGAAAGTTTTGTATTTTTACCAAAAATCTTTGTAAATAAATAAAAACACGATTTTTTAAAATAAATTTCAAACATTGTATGATAGTATTATGTACTTATCACCAATTTTGTGATAAAAGAAGGGCAAGATAGTGTAAATGAGTTTAATCTAATCCTAAGATTCTGGTTGTAAATTAAAAAGTGAAAATTTTCATAATTGCTTTTTAGGCATATACTTTTCACTAATAACAAATATTTATGAGACAGAATAACAGTGGTTAAAAATGTTTAGTAACCTTTGGTACCTGTGTATCCATTGTAACAGTATCCGTTAAATATTATGTGTGTACAGTATGTCGAGCTTAAAAAGTTGATAATGCAAGATTAAGAAACCAAAAATCTAATTTATTTTTAAACAAATGGTATTGTCTCGAAAGTTGCCTCCTCTCCGATTTTGATCAAATTTGTATACAGGGTTTTTGGGGCGCTGATTACAAATCTGAAAAATATCCTTTTGTAACGTTTCGTTTCCGAGATCTTCATCATCAAAGTTGAAAATTAAAATAACCTGATTTTCACTATATTCTCTCTTCTTTTTGTACACAATTCTTGATTTTTACACTAAAGTAGCACACGATATTTTATAAACACCTTTTAAGACCTTGTATTTTTATTTATTTTACATCTTTTTTCCATTAAATTGCGAACTTTTAAGTTCAAAGGCAACAGCCATATTTGCTTAAAAAATAAAAGTGTAAAAAAGGTGTAAAATAAACATAAAAAAAGTTTTTAAAAGGTGTTTGTGAAATATTGTGTGCCAATTTAGTGTAAAATCAAAATTTTTGCAAAAAAGAAGGAGGAATAGTGAAATAAGGTTAGTTTGATTTTCAATTTTGATGATGAATATCTCGAAAACGAACATTGCCGAATATTTTTTCATGTTTGTAATCAGCGCCCCAAAACCGTACCAAAATTGTACTTCCTTTCATTCAATTAGAGGGATCTGTATATATTTAAATTTGCCTGGTCTACCCAGTAATCAATAATTTTGATCCTTTAAAAGAGTGTACTAAATTATTAAACAAAATAAAAATACCTAAATGTAAACCTTATTTCTATTTAATAATCCACAGAAATACACAAACATTGGGGAAATCATCTAAAAGATAGTTAAGATTGCCTTACTTTTCTCACTAATATTTCCTATGAAATTTTCATTTTCTATTATTCATAATTGATATATTATTATTTATTCGGTTACCTAACGTTACGTCTTATAAAAAGCACCTAATTTAAATATAAAAAATACTTACCTAAAGTTAAAAAGACGGGTATGTTACCCTTGAATTTGCAAGACAAAACCATACAACCTCTAGTCATTTTGTTACGATATTATAAGTAACAAACAATAAACACAAAATTATAGTCACAATTTAATAAACACCAATCACTAAAATAAGGTTTTGATCAATCCAAAAAACGATATTCCGGCTCTCATAAAATTACAATGTGTTGGTTAACTTCACACTGATTTATCAGTGTATAAGTAGGCAACACATTAAATTATTTCGTGGAATTTTGTTATTGCGCAGAATCGGCAGGGCCAACTCTGACCGTTATTTTCATACTGGGCTGGACATTTTTTGATCGAATGGGCCATAGCATTGGGCTTCCATACACCTTTAAACTTCCTTGGTTTAACCCTATTCTCACCTTTTTTATTTAACGATTCTCTCCCGAATCTCAATCCAAAATCGTGATCAACGACAAAAACACATAAAAATAAACATAATTGCAAAATTAAATTTATTTAACTCTATTCTCACCTTTTTTATTTAACGTATTGGTCGCGGCCCGAATCTCACCCCAAAATCGTGATCAACGACAAAAACACATAAAAATAAATATAATTACAAAATTAAATTTATTTAACTCTATTCTCATCTTTTTTATATAAGGTATTGGTCGCGGCCCGAATCTCACCCCAAAATCGTGATCAACGACAAAAACACATAAAAATAAATATAATTACAAAATTAAATTTATTTAACTCTATTCTCACCTTTTTTATTTAACGTATTGGTCGCGGCCCGAATCTCACCCAAAATCGTGATCAACGACAAAAAGACATAAAAATAAATATAATTACAAAATTAAATTTATTTAACTCTATTCTCACCTTTTTTATTTAACGTATTGGTCGCGGCCCGAATCTCACCCCAAAATCGTGATCAACGACAAAAACACATAAAGATAAATATAACTACAAAATTAAATTTAATTAACTCTATTCTCACCTTTTCTATTTAACGTATTGGTCGCGGCCCGAATCTCACCCCAAAATCGTGATCAACGACAAAAACACATAAAAATAAATATAATTACAAAATTAAATTTATTTAACTCTATTCTCACCTTTTTTATTTAACGTATTGGTCGCGCCCGAATTTCATCCCAAAATCGTGATCAACGAAAAAAACACATAAAAATAAATATAATTACAAAATTAAATTTATTTATCTCTATTCTCACCTTTTCTATTTAACGTATTGGTCGCGGCCCGAATCTGACCCCAAAATCGTGATCAGCGACAAAAACACATAAAAGTAAATATAATTACAAAATTAAATTTATTTAACCCTATTCTCACATTAATGTAGGCGTTACTATACTTTAGCAAAAGCGGAGAGGGAGAAAGTGCGTCTAGTTGGCGCTTGACCAGTGCGAGGGCGTTAGCTCACCAGCATTCGCTTATACATTTCGCTCCATTGCGATCGGCAATCTCCCTACTCATCTCTGGCCGGGTGGCTGCACAATTTGGTTATTTGCCTTATTCTTCGCCGTGCCTTTCTAACCAACGTGATGCTGTGAAATTGGTTACCGTTTTTGCTGTAACTACAGATTTAAATGGTTGGTTTCTCAAAACATTAACTAAATTATTGTCTTGTTCTTGATTCGATAGTTTGGGGTGACCACTTCCAGCTCTTCTCTCATAGAAGTGTGTTCCCTTCCATTTTTTTTTAACAAAATAAATAGTACTCTTTGGGATATTAAGCTCTTCCGCCACATCCCTTTCTGGCCAACCTTTCAGCTTAATATAATGAATAATTAATACTTTTTGATCCAAAGTTAAGTTTGCCATTTTAAAAAATACTTTTAGACACTGACAACAGACACCAGTTTCTTTATTAGGTTTTTCAACAGGTATTTATATTCAGTAGAAGGTGGCATAAGCCTATTTTACGAAAGTGAAAAAGAATTGCCCAAGATTTAATGGCTGTTACTGTACCTCTTAAGTAAGGGAACATTTTCAAATTTTGATTTTACCATTTTAAGTTTGACCCAAAAAGGGCACATAACGCCTATATTACTTCTTGGATAGCACAAACAATTACGGAGATACCCTATAAAAGTGTCGAAAATGGAACATCCTGTAGTTATAACCTTATTTAACTATTTCTTACTGATTCTAATTTGGGTTAAAATAGAAGATACAGGGTATGTGAGGTATGTATTAGATCACACATATTAGTACTTAAATAGGTCTTATTTTTTAAGTCAAAAGGTATGCTTTTATTTGTAAATTTGCACATTACTTTACCTTCAGAATTTCGGCCCTGTAGATCGACGAATTTCGGGGCATTATTTTCTAAATGATCTGGTTTAGAATTTTCCGAGATTTCATTAAAATCATTGATTTTTACAGGATATGAATTTATATTTACAGGTGCAGAACCTTCGTATTGACGTTCCACCGATTCGAACTCTGAATCAGCCATTTTTTTTTTAAATTTGTGTTTTAATTATTTGGAAAAATTAAAAAAGTACACTAAAAATATAGCCTACTTTTTCCTTTATAACAAAAAAAGTAACATTTTTTGCCAAAAAACATCAACCACTCATACTTCCTCGTATTTGACGTTTATCTGACACTGACAGAACAGGAACAGAACTCAAGCCCGAAGGTCAAGCCAACGGAAAATCTGGTACGGAGTAGCCTGGGCTAAGCAAGAGAATTTTTATAGAGTAGAGGCTTCGACTACTTTTCTTAGAGCATATACCCGCTAGAGGCAGCGAGAGAAAAAAAGATAAATCACTCACTTTTTCCCGCTCCAACGTGCTGATTGATCGCTGGATATGGTATAAGATAAGCGTCCACTGGTCGGCATCGGACAGACGGTAAGCATCGCACGGGTCGGATTTACATACTTTCAAATAGGACTGGGTGATTCGCCCGATCATGGTAGACGGTAGGTGAACGCAGTCTGATTAAAAAGTATGTAGTTAATTAGGCGTTTAGTAGACGCCTACCTATACACCCCATACGTGCTGATTGGGTACATACGTCTCCCCTGAACAACCAGCACTTTGGAGCGAAAGAAAAAGGTTAGGAGCGATTTTTCTTTCTCTTTCTCAAACGCTTGTTCGCACTGCCCAGCGGAAGGGCTGTCTTTAGTGGGTATATGCTTAAAACTTCAAGAATATACCTGCTAGAGGCAGCCTTGCGCTTAGCCGGGCGAATAAGCGTGCGAGAGTTTATAAATCAGGGGTGTAACCTTTCTCTCTCGCTTCACCGATCTAATTGGTCGACAGGGAGGGACCAATCAGATCGCAGAGCTAAATAAGGGTCCTGAAAAAAACTGGTTATACTTAGCGCATCGCTGCATTTCGGAGTGCCTTGATGTGCATTTGATTAGATAAAATTTACATGACGAATATTTGTCGTCCTGAAAGGCTTTAGAGGCCGGAATCACGGCATAAGGAAAACCGTATCTTAAGGGTGTATACTAGGCAGATGGGTCGCTCGACCCTTTGCTAAGCCTGTTATAGTAAACCAGTGCTGACCTTACGGTGCCTTATAAGATAAGGGCCTCTCACGTACGCTATTCGCATGGCCTTAAGAGCTCCAGGAGAAGCATCGAACTTTCCGCTTTGTCCCCTTTATAGAACCTGCTTCCTGCAGAAATCGTTTCATTTTCTTCAAACCTTAATATCATTTATGTCGTAAGATACAAACAGTACACTAATGCTTAGGTTTTAAGCCTTTATGGTTTCTCACAATTTAAAAAATAAAATGTTACTTGGGATTTATCGGAAATAGGGTATTTTTTAAAATAATCAATAAACAGAAATAAGTAAAGTAATCTAATTTATTAAATAAATAAGTTACAAAAATATACATACATTTGGCAAAAAAATGGCTCACTTTACTTTTATCATTCCACCCTCACCCTCTCACAAAACAAATAAATTCTTAACATTATTTTTAATAAAAGCTTAAGAACACCTATTCATTTTCATATTTTTACTTCTCTTAGTATTTCTTAAATATTTTATTAAAAACAAAAATTATACTTTTATCAGAATTTGCTTATGGAACTTAAGGGTAGTTTATACGTCAAAACTTATAAAAAGTGGTTAAAAAATATCGGAAAAAAATCCGCAAAAAAAGTGGCAACAAAATTTCAGGTATATCGAAATAAAAGTTCCAGTGCAGTTGGGTTTTTGTTACTTATTTTTTTAAATTTACCTTTTTGGAGCGGTGAAAACCCAGACTTAACTAACCGTGTGTACTATAAAGGGTGTCCTAATAAGATCGCCCTCCTGCGATATCTCAAAAACCCTTTATCGTATTGCCCTCGGAAAAAATATTTATAGTAAAACCAGCGTCGAGACAATGCTGGAAATTATTTTCATGTTTCTAAATCCACCGATAGAGGGCGCAAAACCAAGAACAAAATTGAAAACACGGATTATATAAAAATATTCCATATTAACTTATGTCGTTGATAGTTTTTTCACAAACTATGTAAAATAAGGAAACTTTTTTCTTTTAAGCGTTTTTGCCTAACCTTTCAAATATAGGGAGGGGGGAGGCGAATGTACATTTGAAAAAAATTAAATAACTTTTTTTCGGCTTAACCGATTTTAATAAACTAGGTTTTGAAGACTTTAGAGGTCTTTAATGAAACACAAATACAACTTTAAGCACTTTAATAGTTAAACAGATCTCAAAAAGTGAACATGAATTTAGTGTGTCAAAAATAGCATTCTACATCTTAAGTATATCGACTGTCAACAAAACTCACATATCCCTTGAAGTTAGTGACAGAAAATAAAGGTGCGTTTGCACGTTTACAAATATATTTATAAGAATTGCTTTGTCAACAGGTTTTGTTTAAAAGAGCTTTTACCAGGGCTTAAGATAAAATATTGGTATAATTAATTTATTTTTTTGTTTTATCCCTAGAGACTGATTTGTGTCAAAGTTATAAATTTTGTCAACTTTTTCGAAAAAATATAATGCAATGCTATTATTATTATAAGTCCATTACAGAGAGCATAAAAAAGTAAAGAGACTGGTAAAAACCGCATTTTGATATCTTAATTAATTCTTGACTTATAGGCCTTTTCATCATGTGACAAGCGCAAGCGCAGTCGCCATGTTGAAATAGCGGCAATTCAAAAGTCTCGTACTGTTTTGATCGACAATGGCTGGGAATGCAGTATTATCTCCCCAATTAAATAATTTACTAGAAAAAATCGTTGATGATGCTTCACTGATTTATAATTCAGTTGAAGCCCATAATTGTACGCAATTAAAAAGGTGGCTCAAATGTCATGGACGTCCACAAAAAGGAAAAAGAAGTGAGCTGATTGAGAGGTTAGCCATCATTACTTCTTTATTATACAAAAAGTATCTATAATTTTATTCTAATTAAGCCCACCACATATATACAATTGTTATATTGTTATATAAAATTATTACAACACCGCTTCGTCGTTCCTTTTCGTGCTGATATCATAATAATAATCGATTAAAAAAACTTATTTGCTAATTAAGGCACTTTTTTCTTTATTTTCGTACTTCTTTTCTTCAATAACTATACTTTCTTCAGTATTTTTTTATTTTAATTATGTGTTTACAGGCCCTTTAACATGCTTGTTTACAAAAAACAGTACGAAAAAAATGGCTGATACTGACGGATGCGCACAAAAAAAATTATGATGAAAAGGCCTATCGAAAAACTGTATTGCTCGTATCCTTTCCTATTTTAAGTTGTGGCAACAAAAACCATTTGTATTTCTATACGAATATTAAATAATATTTATAATATCTTTATTATTTTTTTATTATCAATTTAATAACAGCATTCATAAATACGCGGCTTGTGGATAATAATAGCGGATTTTTTATTATCTACGGGCTCTGGCTAATTGTATCTTTATTGTGCTGGAATAGGATGCACATTCCCAGTTTCTCTTAAACGAATTGTCAAACGTCGAAACACATTTTTATTAAAATGCCATCTTTCGAAATTTTTATGGCATATTTTCTTGCAGCAATAGAGGCATTTTGGACATTTTCAAAATAAACGTCTAGTATATCGTATGCCTCGGTGGTAGAATAAAACATAATTTAAAATTACTTAATAACGATTAACAACACTACCACTAATAATAATAACGATGAACTGCGATAAACAAGAACTAAATTTAAACTTATCTGGTTTGACAAACAATTCACCTGTCATTTTTGACGTCTCTGTTTTCTGCGATTTTTGACGTCCCGGCACTCCCGATAAAAACGCCGCGTTATTTATCTGACAGCTTAAAATAGAAAAGGATACGAGTAATGCAGTTTTTCGGCAATAAGTCGAAAATTAAATTAGGATATCGAAATGCGGTTTTGATCAGTTTTTTTACTTTTTTATGCCCTTTTTTATGGGCTTATATTAATATTACCATTGTATTTAAATTCTTTTAAAAAATTGACAAAATTTATAACTTTGACATAAATCAGTCTCTAGGGATAAAACAAAAAAAAATAATTATACACATATTTTATCTTAAGCTCTGGTAAAAGCTCTTTCAAACGAGACCTAGTTTATCAAAATCGGTTAAGCCGAAAAAAAGTTATTTAATTTTTTCAAATGTACCTTCGCTTCTCCCCCTTTCTTTATTTGACAGGTTTGAAAAAACGTTTAAAAAAGAAAGTTTTCCTATTTTACATAGTTTGTGAGAAAACTATCAACGATATAAGTTAATATGGCATATTTTTAAATAATCCGTGTTTTCAATTTAATTCTTAGTTTGAAAATAATGTCCAGAATTTCCGAGGCTGGTTTTACTATAAATAATTTTTTTCAGAAAGCTATTCGATATTCGATGAAGGGTTCTCGAGATATCGCCGGAGGACGACCTTATCAGGACACCCTGTATAGTCATACTGCTGAAATCCTCAACTTTTTTCAACTCAGTGTATAGTAAAAATGTCTTTTATTTTCTTTTTATAAAAACAAAAATTTTAAATGGATCCTTTAGGGTTGTTACGACGTCTATGTCATTATATTGCAAAAAAACTGCTTAAAACCTATCAATAAATCATGCTCTCAATATAACACTGTATATTTTTCTTTGTAAACGCAACTTAAAAAAATAAATAAATAAATAAAAATCAGTCTCTTACAACAAAAAAAATTAATTATAATATAATATCTATCGGGGATCGATCAGCGGTTCAGTCCGACTACTTTTTTTAGCTGGATTCTGGTCCACGTAAAATACTTCTGCATCAGGATTTACTGGCGCCCCATTCTTAGCCATAATTTCGTTAACAAAAGTATCTCTGCTCAAGTCAAAAGGACGTTGGATTTTGGAATCCTCTCCAGAGTCAATAGCGTTGGAATCAATAGATAAAACGGGATCAACATTGGTCCATTCCGAATCTAGAGTCTTCCCGTCTTCTTCGAACCATTCCGAGTCTTTACTTGTTGAAAATTGGCTTTCTGCATTTGGGCTTGTTTTTCTGTGTTGATTGCTACTTGTACTAGCTAAGCTATCTTCTGTGTCTCGCACAACTTCTTCATCAAACGTTTCGATGTTATCGAATTCACCATCGTTTTCGTCGTATAAGCTTAGGTTGTCGTGATTTCCCGTGTTGGTGGATTTTTCGGCCTAATGATAAAGAAAAGAGTGCATTGGAGATGAAAGGTGCAACACATAAGAACATTGACAAAAAGCCACGCATGTAGAGGGTGAGTTAACTAATATGAGGCTTTAATAGGAACAAAACCCATAAGTAACAAAGAAAAAATACCTAAGCAGTTTTGCAACTTTTTAAATACCTTTTTATTTATAGTCCAGTGACAGAAGACCTAAAAGTACTCAAAGCTGTAAATAAATCTGTACGGTTAGGTCTTCGCGAATGCTTTCGAGAGAGAAAAAGTTTATCACGATTCCGACGTGGAAACCCGCTGAAAATGGCCCCCCAAAGTCCCAAAAATGAGTTTCCCTCGAATATCTGCCAAAATATGGAAATACGAGAATTTTTGTTCAGATAAAAAATGAAGATCACCTCGAAATCTATAAAGATGGTCCTTACCATTTTTTTTCGCAACACCAATATTTTTCGCAAAAACGGCCGTCAAAAAATCCATAACATTCCACACTGGAGAGATGTGGTAGTAGGCTAAAAAATGCAGATGGACAAAACAATTTATTATCGAAACGCAAGAAATATGGTGCTAAAGTCTCATTATAAAAAAGAAATGTTAATATAACAAACCATTTTTTCAAAAATATCAATAAATCACAAAATATTGTGAAAAAAAACTTTAACCCCTTTTTTTAATAAATTCTAGAAAAATCAGAATGGACCCAAACTCATATCATATGCAATGAATTGTACGGATTTATCGAAATGGGAAACCATTTCGATAAATTTTGAACGATTAAAAAATGTACATTATTGCCCGAGTAATGGAACAATTTGTCTGCCCGCTTATAAGTGAATCCATGAAGATAGCGGCATTCTAGCGGTAAAGCGGAGGCTGAAATGAGGGGACTTTTGGGTCCCGTTATCTCAAAAACTATCGATTTTTCGAAAAAAATTATGAGGACTATTTTTGTAAACTAGAAGGCGATCTTTATTTTTTGTCTTAACAAAAATTCTCCAAATTGCACATTTTGGCAGATATTAGCGGGAAACCCATTTTTCGGGTCTTTTCCACCTGTTAATGTTGATAAACTTTTTTTCGCTCGAAAGAATCCCCAAAGGCCTAAGAATTGCGCCACAAGGGAAAGCTGTACAGATTCATTTACAGCTTTGTCCCTTCATTTGCTGGACTATTATGATTTTTTTTTCTAAAAGAAATGTATTTAAATTGGCAAACTATCATTACACAGGATGTTTGGTGTCACACGATACGTGTAGACATTATTGGTAATAGTGTAAACCAGCCCTAATTATTATTAACTGCTAACTTCATACAAATGACTTATTGTACTGTCAAATAACAGAACTGTAATTATAAGTATAGAAATACAGTTCCTATTTGACCTCCGATCAGTGAAGTGCTCGCGATAAAAAAACTACATAGTTTTTCCGGGAAGGCGGCTGAAGGAGCTGTATCAACAGCTTTTACCATCGGGGATCAAGAAGAAACTCAAGCCAAACGATGGAGTCCTTCTGGGTGAGCGATGATTCCTATATCTGTTTCTTTCTGGGAGCCCCACGCACGAGGAATTTTCCTAATGGCGGAAGATGGTTGCGCGCTCAGCAGGAAGGAGCAGTACTGACAGAAAACGGTTATGCGCGATACCAGTAGCAGTCTTCCTGGTCGGAACAACATTGTTTGTGCCTTTCATGACATTTGACATTGAAAAACTTTTGATTTTATAAAATTTTCGGAAATTTCTGGGGGCTTCGAGCCCGCATCGAGTTATTCCACTGCAAAGCCCCGGAAGGCAGAGTCTGGAAAGGGGAGACCTGGCGGAAAATATTAAATTACAGGCCAATGGGGTTGTTTTAACCCCAAACATGCTAAGAAAGAAAAAAGTATAGAAATAAAGACACAGGACTTTGCACTCAACCTCCGACCTAGTTGTTTCATTTCTCAGCTTATTCCTTGTTCTTCGATGTTCCCAAGCAAGGAATAACATGGCGCAGTTATAAAAAGACTTACGGGATTTTTTTAAATTTAAAGTAATAAAATGTTATAAAAGTCAAAAATATAAGTAAATTATTAAAATTTAAATCAATATGGAGTGTCCACGATGAAAAATTGAGAAGATTATCCGGCGATTGAAGAGATGTTGGAGGATTTCGACAAGTAAGCCAAAACCCAATTTTATTTTCAAGAAAATGCTATAAATTACTTGCCAGTTAAGTTCAAAAAAATATTTATGTCAAATTCAGCAGAATTTTACTGCAAATTTTGGGAGGTTTGAAGATTTTTGGATAATTTTTTGACATAACCTCAACTTTAACGTTTTAAATTTTAAGTTCCCAATCCAAGACAAATATGGATTTTAAAGGTATTACGCCCATGTGCTTTGGGAAATGTTAGTCAAAATTGGTTTTTTTGGGGAAGCAAAAATTTTAAAATTATTTAAAAGCAACAAAGAATTAAAAAAAAGGAATCTACTAAATATGCTCAGCTTTTGACTTTAATTGGGGATGAAGGCTTAAGAATTTATAATAAATTTCAAATCGAGGAAGGAACTGAAACATTGAAATTTTGGAAAAATTTGATGGACATTTAACCCACAGAAGAATCTGACATTTGAACGTTATAAGTTTTTTTCATTTAAACAAAAAGGGTCAAACTGTTGAACAATTTGTAACTGACTTGAAGAACATGGCATTATCTTGCGAGTTTGGTGACCGAATAACTCTCTTATCCGGCATGTTGATTTGTGGATTAAAATCTGAAAAATTAAGGGAGAAACTTTTGCAAAATGAACCAGTTTGGAAGAATCTATCAAGATCTGTATAAGTGCTGAGTCGACTAGAGAACACAATCGGCAGATCACCAATGGCTTTGGGTCCCACGATGTCAACGCTGTATCCAAATAACCATCAGTCAAAGACGAGATTCAACAGCCATTCAAACCCGAGCCCCACAGCAGCCGGTTTGGAAAATGTGTAAAGTTACCTGGAGGAAGATTTTACATAAAAAAATGTTGTTATTCTTTGACATGCTGTTGCATGATTACCAAACACAGAGGTTAAAAATTTAATTATTTAGCAATAGTTTATTTATTATTATTTTTAACATATAAAAAGCTTCATTGATAGCTCTTATTACATGATTTTCTATTAATAAACGATTATAGTATAGGCTTGTCAATCCAATAAGAATCATTAAGGGTATTTGATCTAAAAATTTGAAAAAAAATCAAATTTTTTAAATTATATTTTTAAACTTTAGATATTCAAGAATAGGTCCTTAAAAGGATTTTTTAAAATTTTAATTATTTACTAAGTTACAGCGATCTTAATGACGCGGCGACCAAGCAGATTCTACTAAACCGATTTATTTGAAATTTTGTATAAATTTCTTTAAATCACCAAGCAGATTCAAGTCAAAATTTTGATTTTTACTATTATTAAAAAATTAAATGGTTGTCTAGATGTGATTTTTTTTTTACTTCTTCAAGCTGGACGAGATAGCAACATCTTCACTGATGAAGAATCCGTTCAATTTTTTTATTTCAGATGACCAGAAGGGTTGGAATCCTGCACGTCAGGACACCCTTTTTTTGAACCCCCCACTTGACCAGCCGACAACTTTTTGAGTTTTAATTTTTTTAACTTTTAATTTTTTTATTTATAAACAAGTAATAAAAAATAGATAGTAAAATATGCTTCAAAAATTACCCAATAACATTTGTCTGGTTGGTTGCCTAAAACCAAAATACATACCAAAAAAAATTAACCCGCCTTGATTATTAATCACCCTTGTTTTTTCCAATACATTTAATATGCTCTAAAAACCCCAATAAAAAACAACTTTACTCTGTTGCCGCTAGAAATCTCCTTACTATTAAAATCTCAATTAAAATGGCACTCTTTATTATAGCTAATAATTAATTTTCAAAATACACATGATAAAATATTTCTTATAATAGAAAAACTGTATGTAGGTAACCAAGAGTTTAACATGTCAAATAATTAACATTTGTTTTTCAGGTACAATCATTCCTCTAAGAATCCTGGTGGATTTTAGGAAAATCCTGTATTTTTCACTAATTATGACAACAAGAAAAAAAACGTAATGTTATTAAATTGTTTTACCGTCAATTAACCGAGACATATTCAGAGATCCCGATTTTGCGATAGTACAGATCTTTAGTACATGAAAATACCCAATGCAATCGACTGCGAAACGTCGGAAAATGTATTATATCTTACCGTCGCGCCGTTCAAATTCAAAGTCCACAATTCGTATAGATGACAAGACCGTAAAAGCTCCATTTTATGTAAAGTTGTATATAAGTTATTAATTGAAAAAAAAACAAATAATTATAAGTTGCTGCTCGATTTGAAATGAAACTTAAATGCATTCCAATAGGCCAATCAATAGAGATTTTTTCGCACACTTATGTTTAGCCAAAAAGAACCTGTGCCATCTATTAAATCATGATAAATGGATTAAAACCCCGGTTGGGTTCCCAGCAAATTTGTTTACAGTAATTGTTTAAACAATAAAAACTGTAACAAAAGGTATTTTTTTAGTTTTTCACGTATAACTCAAAAACTAATAGAGATATCGTGATGTTGTCAATGGGACTATTTTAGAAAACTAAAAAAACCTACAAAATGATTTTTCTAAAACTTTCTCCGAGCATTTCTCACCGAGAAAATCTGAAAAAACTTAAAAAATTGACCTTTTTTTAAAAAAATCTCAGTTCGGTATAAAAATTAGAGATACTTTTTCGGAAAATGATAGGTAATAATATGTAGTTGAACGACGCAGAAAATGGTTTCTGTCGAATTTTTAGTTTTCGAGTAAGGCCTCATCAAACATTTAAGGGTTTTTTTTTGCGAGGCTCACCTTTTAGGCGGATCAATATATTTTAATTCTGAAAACGTCATTTGAAGGTAGAGATCAAAATCTTTTTCTCCATATTTTAAATTTTTTGCTTAGGGGGTGGGAAAAAGGTTTTTTTTAACCCATTTTTCACCTTTTGGGGTAACCCAAGCATAAAACTATTCCAAAAAAACATTTCTTCAGGTTTTTTGGGCCACTAAATTCAAATATGACATTGGAAATTATACTTGACGGCTTAGAAGGGCTAAAACAGGCACCCCTAAATCATACATTTCGCTAAAAAAAGTTTTCCCCATTTTTATTGTTACATATAGGTTTCTAATGGTAAAAAACAAGGGTAAATTTAGCCCTTAAATGTAATTTCCAATATCACATTTGAATTTAGTGGCCAAAAGACCCATAAAAGAAACGTTTTTTAATAATTTTATGCTTGGGGGTTAAAAACACCCCCTTTCGTAGGATCCACCATATCTTTCCGAAAGTTTGTAGTTGATCTGCTTTTTAAGAAAATGCGAAAGGTTTCATCTTGATTCATGACCTTCCAAAATCATTTAACGGTAAATTACAGATTTACCCGGACTAATACGCATTTCTCCTTCGTTGCCTCGCTCCCTCACTACCGCTGCTCTACTCTGCTTCGCCTTAAAACAGTGAGCCTCGCAAAAAAGCCCTTCAATTTTTGATGAGCCCTAAATCGAAAACTATAAATCCGACAGAAACCATTCTCCGCGTAGTTAAACTACATATTATTATAGCTATCATTTTTCGAAAAACTACTCCTTAATCTTTAACCGAACGGAAATATAATTTTTTGAAAAAAGGTAAATTTTTGTAGTTTATGCAGATTTACTCGGCGGGAAATGCTCGGAAGAAGCTCTATAAAAAAAACCATTTTGTAGGTTTTTTAATTCTCTAAAATGGTCCCATTGACACCATCGCGATATTTTTAATATTTTTTAAGTTATACCCGAAAAACTAAAAAAATATCTTACATTTACAGTTTTTATCGTTTAAACCATTACTGTAAACAAATTCGCTGGGGACAAACCCGGGGATTTCATCTATTTACCATGTTTTAAAAGGTGGCACAGGTTTTCTCCGGCTAAAATTAAGTGTAAAAATGAGCACATTTTTGCTCTGTTGGGTTGGCCTACGAGTCGAGCAACCGTCAAGGAAGCATCACTCTAAAATGTCATATAATATTATAATCTTAAATATTGTTAGTCATAATAACGATTTATGTTAGTAGGAAATTGATGAATTGATTGAACATGAATATAAAGATTAGTCAAATTATTGTTATTAAATGCATGCAAATAACAAGAATGTATTACTATAAATACAATTAATTGTGTGTATTGTCCTTGTAGTCCGGTCAAATTGGACCAAAGCATAAGAGTGAAGGTACATAAATTTACATCAAGCTGAAAGTGAGTAATATTGTTCAAAACATAATTAAAAATAACATTTCAAAATTCCCCATCGGTAGCGCATGTAGAAGATAGCCATTAAGGGTTGTCGCACCAGGTGCCGCCTCCGTGGCTAACCGCGAAGCTACTGCAGTAAAAGTTGGTAGAAGTGAAGAGAGAAGTGAATATAAGAGCTTCGGACCCGAAGGGACCATGTTCGAAGCGTGGTTCCAGTAGTAGCACGTGTGGAAGATAGTCTTCGTGAGGTGTTGCACCAGGTGTCGCCTCCGTGGCTAACCGGGGTACCACCACTGTGGTCAGAGCTTGGTGGTACCAAAGATAGCAACACAAAAACAAAAGTGAGGAAATGAAGTAGTAGACGCCCTGATGCTAGTATATTTGGGGTTGTATTGAGTTTCGGTTGTGACCCACTCCTGGGATTAAGGAGTAGTAGGACAACCCGCCACGGGGGCTTAGTTGGAAATTGAGCATAGAGGATGGTGGGGTGGAGCAGTGGCAGTTACCAGGAGATTATTTTTGGGTTTTTAAGCCCTCTTACAGGGTAACCAGTGTTGGAGAGGGGCCAGGTTGCCCAGGAGTTTAGAGGAGGTACCAGGGTCCCGCTGTGAAGTTCCGGTATCAGTATAAGTTTCAGCCCGGTAAAGGTCGATTTAGGTTCGGATTTTCATCGGACCTATAATTAGAAGGTAAATTTTAATCTTTTCTCGAAGATAGGTTGTATACATGCACCTACTTTTTGAAAAATGTCCTTTTTTAAAGATTAATATTATTTCAAATATCTCGTAAAATCGCAAGTAAATTTCGTTTGTTATACAAAAATAACAGAAGGTATTTGTTTCCAAAACATAAATAGTTAAATGTTCACACTTTCTTCACTTTGACAGGTTACAGCATCTAAACAATATATCGTGAAACAAAGTGACTTGCTATCTTTCCTACTTAAAAATGGTGATTTCTGGGAATATGAGATTGCGATCATTTTCGAACAAATCGTAGGTTGTCTTTTTTAAACTAGAGTAAAAAGATGAAATTGGGATATGCAAATCGTTTCGTTTCCAAAGGTACATTTCTCATGATACAATATAAAAATTATTACTTTTTACTGGGTTTTATCTAAAAAAAAAGAGGGAAAATTACAAAAACTTTACAAAAACCAACAATTAAAATATGGGTGTCAATTTAACAAACATTGCCTTATGACCTACTCTGTACAAAAGGTTTATGACGGGATTTGGAATAATAAATATTAACCAAAGGGCCCCAGCATTTTAAAAAAAAAAAAAAAACAATAATTTACAAAATTTATTTGAAGCTAAGGATTTAGAGGTATAAGTTCAGGATTTTTTAAGCCAGTAACTGAAGATCTTACATTACCCAAAGCGTAAATAAACCGAACAGTTTTCATTTGTGGTACAATTTTAGGTTTTCCCATGCTTTCGAGCGAGAAAAAATTTTCCAACCGACGTGGGAACCCTGAAAATGGCCCCCTAAAGTCCCAAAAATGAGTTTCCAACTATCTGCCAAATTTATGGGGAATTAGATAATTTTTGTTCTAAAAAATAAGACCTTGAAACCCCTAACAAATTCTTTTTTTTGCAACACCAATATTTTTCCCCAAAAACGGCCGTCGAAAAATTCATAACATTACACTGGATACATGTGGCTAAACGGCAAAAAAAATTTAGATGGGCAATTTTTTATCGAAACGCAAAAAAAAAGATGGTAAAGGAAATTTTCTGGGTTTATTGAAAACTTCCCAAGGCTCATTATAAAAAAGAAATTAAAAAACCATTATTTAAAAAAATTTAAAAATTTATAAGATACTTTCAAAATATTGTGCAAAAAATTTGACCGCTTTTTTAATCTTTCATAAAAAACCCAAAATGGACCCAAACCATATGCACTGATAGGTACGGGTTTTCCCATTTCGATAAACTTTGAACAATTAAAAAATGTTCGTTATTGCCCGAGAATTAGAACAATTCGTCCGCCCGCTTATAAGTGAATCCATAAAGATAGCGGCATTCTAGCGGTAGAGCGGCAGCTGAAATGAGAGGACTTTGGGTCCCGTTATCTCGAAAACTATCGGTTTTTCGAAAAAAGTTGTGAGGACCATTTTTGTAGATTACAAGGCCATCTTTATTTTTCGTATAAACATAAATTCTTCAATTTGCATATTTTGGCAGATATTAGAGGGAAACCCATTTTGCGGGCCTTGAGTGGCCATTTTTAGCCCTTTCCCAACTGTTAATGTTGATAAATTTTTTTTTACCGAAAGTATCCCAAAGACCTAATAATTGCGCCACAAGGGTCATATTTATTTTAGCTTTGTCCCTTCATTAACTGGATTATTTGTTCTGCTTAAACACGCCAGTTGAAAATTAAATCAAATTTAATTTAAATTAAAACATCCGATCCGGCCCTTTTGTAAAAAATATTATGAGTGTTAATGTATATGGGTATAAAAAATAATTTTATGTTTTGTATACTCAAATATATCTTTATTGTAAAGACAAAAATACAATAATATATTAAAAGTTAAATATTAAAATATATCGTTTATAGGAAGTGTGTTTGATTTTTGAGTAGTTATTATTAAAAGCATACTAATAGATAATCAATGCTAACTTTTATACAATATGTTAAGTGTAATAAAAATAAAAGAATAAAAGCTTAAAATATTTATAAGTAATTGTCTAGTAATTTATTTGTAATTAAATCTGTTATATACCAATTTCTCTTTTATTAAAACCGATGCTTTATCATATAACAGGTCCTGTAAATAATGTTCTTTAAGATATATAGAAAAAAACTATTTTGAAAAAATAAAAATTAAAATTAGGTTTTTTTTGGTATAATGCCTAAAGGTACCAAAGGCAATTAGTGTATAGCAGATTTATAGCAAGTTTATTAGAGTTTATTATCTTATAATTTACCACTCTAAAGTAGACTTTAGTATTAACGAGCCTAATAGTCATTTGATTATATTCTCTATTATACAAGGTGTCCGGAAACGACATCAGGAAACTTAAGGTAGTGACTCTACATTGAAAAAAAAAATGCTACTAAGTTATGTGAGAAAATGTCGAAATCTCCACCATTACCAAGATACAGGGATGAAATAATTTTTTGTTTAATTTTTTTAAAATTTATTTTATTCTTTAACCGATTAAGTTGATATTTGGTATAAGAAACAAGTTTGGTTGACTTTACAATTTAAAAAACCAAATTGGTTATTTTTTATTCCGCTAGAGGCCACTTTACCTGAAACATAACATTAATTTTCTTTAAACTTTTTTATTTCAACAGATATTTCAAACAACTTAACATGTTGGGAATATAAACTTCCGTTACCGTTCAGCCAGAAAAACGACTTCAAAGTTTTTTGGGGTTTGAAATCAGTTACCGTAAAATTTTTCCCGCAACAAGGGCTTGCCTGAAATTAACAAATCGGGTTTTTTCTATACCAAAAAATCAACTTAATCGGTTAAAAAAAGATAAATATGCCGAAAAAAAAAAAAAAAAAATAATTTTTTAAAATTGTATTTGGTAAAAGGTGGAGATTTACAATTTTATTAAAACTAATTTTTTAACAAATTACTATTAAGTTTCCCGTTTGTTTTAAAAAATTTTAAATTTAAAAAAAATACTTTTATAGTAAATTTTAAATTTTTAAAAAAACCCTTAACGGCGGCCTTATTTTTTAAGTTTATATATAATAAAGTTTATGAAAACCTATTATGTTTAAAAATTTTGGCAAAATTTTTTTTTCGGGATGTTACTACCCAAAGCCTTTTTTAATTTAGAATTTCATTTTCGGGCGTTTTCGAACTCCCCTTCTTTGCCCGAAATTCACACTTCTGCTTCCTTTTTTGTTCCGTTTTGGGGTTTTTCGTTCTGGCTGTCTGGTTTGACGTCAATTATGCGAACTTTGAAGAAGGTACCGCCAAAGTCATCTTCATTTTTATATTCGGTTTCGTTGATGACTACAGTGTGACCGTCGACAACCTAAAAATTAGGAATACCTCATAGACACAACTTGGAGATAATCACATTCATGTAAAGTACCATAAAAAATGCAACACATTTTATAAGTATCCCAAATGTTTAGTTTACTTTTAAAATATATACCAGGGAGCCTTTAAAAATGGTAAGAAGTGAAAAAAAAATAGTAGGATAAAACCCATTTGAAAAGAAAGAGAATATAACAAAAATAAAAGGAAAAATAATTTACGGGCGATCTGAGGTCGAAAAGAGGGTTTTTAAGGGTAAAAAACGGTTTATCTTGATTTCCGACAAAACTACAAGTCCTATGGAAAAAAGGTAAATGGCAAAATTGTAGGTAATAAAAAGATATACAACTTTTGTATTTACACCTTTTATAAACTTTAAA